>JAVSBS010024592.1:0-36992 GCA_033124195.1 Coracias cyanogaster | reverse complement strand
GCTGGGCAGGGCAGTGGTGGAGTCCCCATCCCTGGAGGGGTTTCTAAGCCGTGGAGATGTGGTGCTGAGGGACATGGGTTAGTGGTGCCCTGGCAGTGCTGGGTTAACAGTCGGACTTGATGATCTTAAAGGTCTCTTCCAACCCAAACCATTCTATGATTCTAGGTTTCTATGATTCTGTGATCGACGTCTTGTTTCACGGTGGTAGAAAACTATGACGGGAAAGTTGAGAGAGAAATGGCCTGGTTTTTAACATCCCTGGTAGCTCATCTTGTTGTTTTCCCTTTTCTCAGTACAAATATATATCCCATGCTGGGTCCTTCCAGCCTGGTGGGAAAAGCTCTCAGTTTTGGTGAAGATCCATGAGTTCTAGGTTAGAGCCTTGAGAGCCTGTGTGGAGCTGAGGCTCCTCTAGCACCCACGGGCTGTTAGATTTGAATATGGGGATTTAAATGGGTAGAGCGAGCGATTTGAATCACTGTTAGGATTAATTTCTTTCTTTATGAGGACACCCATACAAAGCTACCTGTAAATCCTGGCCGTCTGTAGCACTGTTGCTCTAAGGAAGATTTGATTACAAGCTGACTGTAAGTTATTAGCTATAAGCTATTAGCTTTCCAGTAAGTCTAAATGAATGTTGCAGGCTATAAACTGACTATATAAATTACAGTCTCTCATGTAAAGCTTAATGATGGTTGCAGTAACATTTACATCTTTTCCAAGGACAGGAGAACATTTCTTACGGTGCCACCAATTACAATAGTCCCGCATCCTCATTTCATGTCTCGAGTCAAACTGATGATGTCTTATTTTATTTTTCATCCCCCACCTGGTGACTTTGGTCTGAAAGTTGAAGTGCTTTCCAATGCACCTCATTCCACTGCGAGCATCACCTCATGGCAGTGCTGTTTCCCATGGAAAATGTGTCACGGAGCTGGCGTTGGCCATGGACCATCTCTTCCTCCAGGAAAAGCAGCGTGTGTCCTCCTCAGGTTGGGTTGGGTTTGATTTTTGTCTCTTGCAGCACTGTTTGCTCCTCATGAGCAGGACACATCTGTTGTCCACATCTGGGAGGAGCAAGAGCTCTGCTGTATTCTCAGACCTTAGGAATAAAAGGGGGAATAAGGCTCTGCCGCAGTTAAATGTCAACTAGTCAGCGCTTGCCTTAATTCAGAAACACATGCAAAAATGTCAGAAGCGGCAATTTATCTCCCCGCTTGTTTAAATATTTCTCAAGTTTGCCCACCTAGGGACAGTCACGGATGGCTGGGAGCTCTAGGAAGTGGAAAAAACAGTCAAAGACCATATGCCACCTGCATTCTCGCTCGTTTGGCCTTCAAAATTTCTACTGAAGTATCGCTAGCATTAAGAAAAAAAATATTTGTCGTTCGTCTGCTAGGCACAGTAGGTGTTTGGTTTTAATTCAAGACCTCGGAGGCCGTGGAGATTGTGAGAGTGCTACTGAGCCCAGAGCGTCTCCTAAGAAGGTGCACCAGGAAAGAGCATTTCCAAAAGCACACAGAGTCTTGGTGTATTTTTGTTTCCTGCTGACCTTGCTCCTGCTGGTGGAGAATCGGAATGAAGAGGAGCTTTGGCAGCCCCCTCGGAAGCAGACTGCTGCCCTACCCCACCCGCTTTGACCAGGGCAGTTTAAACTGTGGGCGGTCAAATACAAAAGACACTTCTTACTGTGTTAACAGGTTTCTTTTCACCGATCTCCTGGTCCGGAGCCCAGTAAAGGCGGTGGACTCGGAGCCAGACCCTGCTGCCTTGACAATTAATTTCCAACCTCAGCAGAGTTTTGAAATGTGGGATGTTTCCTTCTCGCAGGCCATCGATGGAGCAGGCAGTGCCAAATGTGACCTTTTAGCAAAGGTGGCAAGGTGTTATTACTGGATCTCGACCGTGCTTTTCCTGTCAGCTGGCAAGAAGAGAAAAATGAAGTTAATTATTTCCATCCCGAGGCTGAAGTATCTAATTTGAGGAGTGGAGGGAAGGACTATCTGAGGGTTTCGCTGTGCTTCAGACTTACTTATTTTTCATGCAAGTCTGCCCTAAGGGAAGAAGAAAAATAAAGTTAGTTCACACAAAAAAAGGAAGGGATGTGGATGCAGCAGCGGGTTGCATCACTTGAGAAGCTCCTACTTGCAGGTGCTGTTTGGGTTTAGCGTGGTTTCTGTGTGTTGCTGCTTGAAAGCTGCGGAAGGATCTGACGAGCTTGGCCTGGTTCTGCCTGTGCAGTGCAGTGAGGCTGATGTGATGGAAATAAGAGAATGGTTTGGCTTGGAAAGGACCTTAAAGATCATCTAGTTCCAACCCCCTGCCATGGGCAGGGACACCTCCCACTAGACCAGGTTGCTCCAAGCCCCCTCCAGCCTGGCCCTGAACACCTCCAGAGCCCTTTTTCAAGCTGCTGAGGCTCCAAGCAGCATCATCCAGGTCCATTTGAAGCCACCTTAATAAAATAGCAGGGTTTGGTTGGCCGGGCCATGCTGGGTACCCCATGCCAGAGGAGGGGATGATGCAGATGCTCTCCTCCCCACTGTCCTGGCGTGTGGCAGGACTTCTTCTGCTGTGATCGTATAGTGGTTAGTACTCTGCGTTGTGGCCGCAGCAACCTCGGTTCGAATCCGAGTCACAGCAGCACTTTTGCCAACAGCCTGGTCGAAGATGCAAAGGAGGCATCTGCGAGGAGGTGGGTTTGGAAAGATGCCATGCCCAAGGAGGCGGCCACAAGCTCCGATGTCCTCTCTGCTCCTAAAAGTGACCAAACACGCACCTACAATGATTTGCCAACCTGCAGTCACTGTGCAGGGGCTTTGTGGTGGAGCTTCAGTGAGACTTCTGGGAAAGCACTCCGGCTTCTCTATTTTGCAGGCAAAACTTGAGAATTTAGAAGAGATGACCTAGCTTCCCACCCTTCCTCCTTGGCTTGCAAAAAGAGGACCAGAAGATGCTGTGGCCTCCCCGCAGAGTGAGAGGAGGTGGGAGGCAGCAGTTTGCTGTCCCAGGGCTCAGCTCCTGCTTCGTGCCCTCCAGGAAGAATCTGCCCCAGTGACCACCTGAAGAAGAAGGAAGATCAACCTGATGAAAACTTTACTGCCAGCACTCACAGCTCCTGAGGAACATGACTTTGGCTGCAGCACCTCCAGGGATTCCTTCATGGCAGAGGCAAAACCTATCCAGAGCTGAGGGGTGACCCTGACATGCTGCGGGTCTGGGAACCAGAGTTCTCCTGGGCACCGGGGCAGGTGGCGGTCTCTGGGGGTGCACCTGGAGGTGCTTCAGCTTGAGGAAGCATTTTAAACTGGTATGTTTACTCTTCAGG
Organism: Coracias cyanogaster; assembly: GCA_033124195.1. NCBI lineage: Eukaryota > Metazoa > Chordata > Aves > Coraciiformes > Coraciidae > Coracias > Coracias cyanogaster. The sequence continues at coordinate 33,664 of JAVSBS010024592.1, read as the reverse complement.
AACCTTCAGACCCTGTTTGCTTGGTCTTGCTGCCATCTCCTGACAGCTGTGCAGAACTTTCGCTGCACAGCAGCTTTCAACAAAGGCATTGCAACGAGCTGCGCAAGGTATCGCACAGGTTGCACTCGGGGCTCAGCTGTTGAAGAAGACACGACCCAAGCAGTGGGTCTCAATTTATTCACAATTTTTCTTTCCTACTTTATCTGGAGGAAAAATGGAGAGCAAAAATCATCATGCCTTTGCCTTTAGGACTTGCAGTTTATAGGGCACTGCTTGCACAACTTCCCACTCCACCCATCTCCATTTACTCTTGGCTGGAGCAGTGTGGTGGCCCCATGACCTCTACTCTCACATGTCAACCGTCTTCGTTAACACAAGGCAGGGCTCTACTTTGGTTGTGGTGTGTTTGGGACCAGGCAACAGAACCATAGGATGGTTGAAGTAGGAAGGCACCTCTGGAGCTCATCTGGTCCAAGCCCCTGCTCAAGCAGGGCCACCCAGAGGTGGTTGTCCCAAAACTGTGTCCAGAAGGTTTTGGAGTATCTCCAAGGATGGAGACTCCACACCCTCTCTAGGCAATCTCTTCCAGTGTTTGACTGCTCTCGCAGTAAAACATGTTTTCTCGTGTTTCAGATGGAATTTCACGTGTTTTAGTTTGTGCCCATTGCCTCCTGTCACTGGGCACTACTGAGAAGAGTCTAGCTCCCTCTTCATTCCCTCCCATCAGGTTTTTATGCACATTGATAAGGTGCCCCCTGAACCTTCTCTTTGTGCTAAACAGTCTCAGCTCTCTCAGTCTCTCCTCATAGGAAAGACACTCTAGTGCTTTCAGCATCTTCATGGCCCTTAGCTGGACTTAGTCCAGTAAATCTGTATTGTTGTACTGCTGAGTCCAGAAGAACTTGGATCCACAGCTTTAAAAAAAAACAACCAACCTACAGTCTGTATGTACAAAACTGTTGAGGTACTGAAAGATCTACTGTGGTAAAGACCTTCCTGCTCGTGTTGAGAGAAACCACATTTGCAGCCAATCCTTAATGTGACTTGAACAACTTCTCCCTGGGCAACACACAGGAACTGGGCAAAGAACAAAGCCTAGATTTAGAGCTAACACAAGCAGGTCATTGTCATCTTGTTGGCTACCAGATTACTACATACATGACCACAAAGATTGCTACATTAATAAACACAATGATTTTCATTCCATTCCTCTAGCTATTTTTATTCAAACCACATAATGGCCTTTACCACTAATCCTCTGATCTGACCTGCAGCAAATTAAGTAGACAATTTAAGTCAAAGCTTACAAACAAAATCCAGTACTATCCATCATAGGTCAATAGCCTTGTATCTAGATTACAGACTGCTAAATAGCTTCAGAGAGTCATTTATTAGAGCAAAATTAATGCTGACAATAGTTTTCAGCTGGTTAATCTTCTGACAGCTGCACTCTCTCACTTGTTCAAACACTTACATTTCAAGTAGAAAAAATAAATTAGTTAAGTAGAAAAAAAGAGCAATTTGTTGTATAATGCAGAAGGCTTGGAAAATTCTCATTTTAAAAACAAAACCCTGTTTACTTCATGGTAAATTTTATCATCTAGCGTCCTTGCCAACTATCAGCTATTTTATCAGAATTAAACAAGCAACGCAGCAAATCTATAACACTGGTAATATATAAAAAAACCAACTGGCAGGGAGTCTAGGAGTACAAGAACTGAAACTTCAGCTAAAAATAGAAAAAAAAAATCATTAGACAAGAATGCACAGCTTTATTTCATAATCACAGATTCCATACCAACAACACAAACCACTAAAGTATTATCAGTTTCTAACACTAAGGAGAGCAATGGAAAAAGCAAAAAAGCTAAAGTAATTTTAAAAAGCTGATGATTATTTTTAACCTTTTGATTTTTTTAAAGATCTCTTACCACCTAAGAGAGTGCTTTATGTACCACTGCTGATTAGGGTCAAAAGTCCTTCAGAATGTATTTTTTTTTTTCTAAAATACAAAAAGCATCTTCTCATCCTCAGGGAATTGTTTTCTGAGAAAATACATTTATGATTGGCATGTGTAAGACTTCCTTTGCTCCAAAGCAAGACTGCTGGAGCCCACGGCTGCAGTTCTACACTTGGCTTCTCTAGGATGGTAACTCCCCATATATGTGCAGAATCCCTTAAGGGTCACACCAGCAGATCCCAAAGAGTAGCTCAAGTCAAGTCAGCAGTTCATAACACCATCAGAGTTCTTCCCCAGGATATAAACTGACAGGAAAAGGTCTGCAGATAAATATGATAAAGGGACTAGATAGTTAAGGGGCATGCAAAAAAAGCATCTGGGAAAAAGCACAGTGAGAACTTACAGAGTAGCACTGCAGTGTGGCATACCCACTTGGAGATGGGTTTCCCATTTGGCTATGAGAAGGTTTTGGCCTAAGATCTGAAAACCTAATTTCTTTCATCAGAAGAGGTACATAAAGAACCATTCTTCAAAGCATCCTGCTGCATCTAGCCAAGTTAGTTGTGGGGCTAGGATTAGTTCAATCCACGTGCTTCTCACTTTGATCATCAGTGGGTTACTGGTGAACCTGATGCAGAGTGGGTCCTGAGTTCAAAATTTTAGATGAAAACGTGAATGGAGGCTTAGGAGCCCTCATATGACAACAGCAACTGGTCACAACTATCCTAGGACAATTTGGAGATGACCTTAAGTTTTAGCCTCCAGGCCAGGCAGCCTAGTTCAGTAGCCACCCTGCCCTGCAATATTCACTTCTCTGTCCTTATTACAACACTATTTAACACATTGAAAAAAGCCTTGTAATTTGCCACTTATGTTTCCTGTTTCCCCTGCCCCCAAAAAAGGTCATACCTCTCTATAGCTATGTCATTAAAGCAGCTCGGTTTCAATCTGTTTGCTGATTATTAAGAATACAACATGCTAGAAAAAAGGATGTTAAGATGTTACATGAAAGCATCTGCTTTTGGTTTCAGTTTTATTACATTTCTGTAAGAAGAGCAGAGTGCAGAGGAGTTAAAAAGAAGTGCTATTATAAGGCTACGCATTGGAGCACCATCACAGCCATGATGCTGAAAACAGTTACGCTGCTGAAAACACAGAGCACTCAAGCATATCCCTGTGCCAAAATGTTTAAATCACTGTTGCGTTGCACCTGCAGATTAAAAAAAAAAAAATTGTTGCTGACAAAGTTGAGAAGAAAAACTGAAACAATGTGAATATAGCTGCTTCAGAGACTCAAAAGGAGAAGCTGGAGATCAGGGTTATAATGCCAAGAAGCTTAGGCAAAAAAACATCTATTTTGTAATTTTTCTATTCAACATGTAGTCTATTGAGCAGTTTTAACAACTTATTTTGTGATCTAAACTGGATTAAAAAACAAACAAGAAAAACAGCACCAGAACTGTAATGCTCTCCCGTTTTACAGTGTTGCACCTTCAAGTGTGGGGGTTGAGGCTTTGCCCCTTACGCTTTGGGAAGTGCAAGGGAACGTTGGTCCTTTACTCCAATATTTTTGCAAAGATGCAAGTTAAGTGACTGTGGTTACCTCAAACAAGCAGTTATTTGTCAAAGAAAATCAGCTACAAATCCCTACTGGAAATAAAAGCAGAATATTTGAAACCATACTATAATTTTGAAATAACCAGGAGGAGACTAGTTATTTTATAAAATATAAATAGGGTATCAATTTTTTCTCCTTGCTTCATAGACAACGTCTGCCAAGCTCAATCTATTTCCAGAAAACAAGTAAATGGAACAGTTTCAGAAAAAAAGCCCCATAACACACCACCACTCAAAGGGCTTGTGTTTCTCCCTATTATAAAAATCAGTATCAGAGCTAGAGCTATGAAGCTATTCTGCTGTTGTATAACTAAAACACAGTAAATCACTTAATTTGCTCAAAAGAACTTAAATGTTTTAACCAGTCTGCCATCAGTGGAGATAAAGAAGAGGGCCGATGGGACCGGGCTGCAATGTGAGCCGTCTTTAAAATGCAATTGTTCTAATCATTTTCTACAGATGCAGCCTCACAAGGGGCTGCTGTCACAGGGACCATTTACGACTTGTTATGGTGTCTCTATTGTTTACCAGGGACATTCGCTAAAAAGGCGACAGCTGGGATGGAAAGCTGCTCCTCAACGAACAATATAATCCCGTGAAAGTAATCAACAAATTTAAGGGTGTTAATTAACTTTACACTTTATCATGTTCAATTAGTTGTCCTTTCTGGAAAAGATTGCCGTGCACAATCGGTTTAGAGCGTGCCATGTTTGATTTGTAAGTGATCACTGTTTCTGTTTCAAAGTCCATGTCAGATGTTCTCTTGGGTTTTGGTGACACAGATGAATGGCTCCGCACATGTTAGGGGGTGATCTGGTTTAACATAAACCAGCATAACATAACCCCTTGTTAACATATCGCTGGCCTTTCCTGAGCGAGCACAGAAACGCTCGCGCACGCGGATGCACACGTACATGCACGAAACCCCTGCGGCAGCACCACAGACAACGAGCCAAAGTTTCGTTTTTGCTGAAACGCAAAGACACAAATAAATGGGCAATTTTTCATCATTATATCTCAAACCAAGTCTTGTCTTTTAGGGGCACGCTTGGGATCATTTCTTCCCAGCAAGATCCCCAGTTCTGCTGCATTATGCACTACGCACAAGCGCCTCCGCACATTTTACATAACGCACGCTGCCTTTTCTAATGGCAGCTGAGCAAATGCTGGGGAGATGTGCTACGTTCTCCTGTATATAAAAGTCTGTGGTGGCTTTTAAATACCTGTACTGCATTTATAATGGCAGAGATTCTAGAAGAAAGTTGAATTAATCTATTGTTAAAATTTGTTTTCCCTTTCACACACCATTCCTGCTTGCTAATGGGACAAGGCAAGGCTCATGATGAAGTGACAACGTACTTAGAAGTGCACCTTAATGAAAGTCATTGCTGTTTCTCTCTTCTGATAAACAGAGCTTCACATCACCATACCTCATAGACTAGTGATGTTTGAATAGAAATGGAAATTCAAGTCAGTGCTTTGAAGATTTATACAAGGAGCACTCAATATTACTCCAGACAAAAGCACGCTTAAGTAGAAGGATCTCTTTTACAGCATAATCCAATTATACAGTTTGCTAGATTATGGCTGTACAAAAAAAAAAAAAAAGCCTAGTGGATTTTTATCTTGCAGCAACAGGCAAATTAAATACACATTATCATCATTATTTACGCAGTTACATTGTACACAAAAACAAACAGCAAAAAAACCCCACCCATAAACCAAAACAAAATAAAAATGCAAAGAAAACCCAATGGAAAAGTTGTTAACTCTGAAAGCTAATAATGGACTAGGTAAAATATTTAAGAGGAATATAGACTATATCAGAAATAGCTGAAACCACAAAACAAAGCAGTAGAAAACATTAGTTTTCTGCTAGGAAGAAGATCTGCAGGGAGAAGGGAAGCGGTCGATAGATCCTTAAATTGGACGCAATAGCTGTTCTTCTATCCCAAGTTGGCAGCTGCTACATTTGCAGACCTGGTTCATTATTTACCCATAATGACCATCAAGCTCCAGTCAAAGTCAGATCACAACAACTGTCAGCAGCTCTTTTAATTAGCCTTGTTTGAATTCAGATAAATATCACAATGGCCCAGCTTCTGCTGAAAAAGCAGCAGAAGACTGCAAGGAATAAGCTTCTCTGACTTCCTAACAAACAGTATTGTGAGGAAGTCCACAGAACAATAGTTTATGTTTTTTTTTAATTGAGGGATGGTGATCTGCACATTATTATTTTTCCTTCACGCGATATTCATATCACGACCTACAATTCCTGTTTATGGGCAAATTTGTGCATCTCAAATGCCAACTCAAAGCATTACTCCACAATCTAAAAGGTAAACTTTAAGAGATGGTTTACAGGTACTAATTAAATCTCTAAACTCTGAAATAGTACATTTTGAAAAACGGAATCAGAATTAAGGAATGCACATATTAACAGGATTATCCTCTCTCCTAATTTATCTCCTTCTGTTTGTTTATCCTCAGGGAACATAATCTTCTGTTGCATCAAGCCACTCTCATTCTCCCTGTGTCAGCAGCAGAATAATAATTCCCTCCCCCTCCTCCACAAGCACAGGCAAGAACGAAGATGAGTGGATCAGACTGTGTGCATCAGCATTAATGCTCCACGCAGCTATTTTCCTAGCAGTAGCAGAGACTGACAGAAAGATGCAAGAGAGATGTGCAATATGCTACCTGTTCCAGGCAGCTCAGCATGAGGGAGTAATTAAACAGATTTTGCCTCCTAAATAGTATGAAGGTAGAAGATGCAGCCAGGGACTGCTTCAATAGTCTTTCTTTAGCACTTCCCTTGCTGTCACAGTTGATTCCCTATTTCGCTAGGTGCTGTCCAAAGACAAGAGACAGTACCGAGCTCTCCAGCCCCACATGCCAATCTGGGAAGCGTTGCTGTACATGCAAGGAGCCTTGGGGGCCTCAACAAGAACTTACTTAGGGTTTTACATGCATCATGAGGATACGTGTACATAAACAATAGGTACCTACACGTGTTACAGTAGCAGAGGATAACCCTTTTGGGCACAAAAAAAAATGTAAACATCATGAGGAGCTGAAGGTAGAAAGTAGTGTAGAGGGAAGGATGAAGACCTGATAAAACAGGCAAAATGGTAATGAGAAGCTTTATGTTTTTAAAGGAAGTTCTGAGCAGAATTGTATAAGGATTAGTACTTGAACTTGGCCATGGATGCTGGAATAAAAATCTTCAGTCTGATTTAGATGTATTATAGAAAGATGCCAAAACACAGAAAAGAACATGCCCTCTCAATAAATCATGCAAAAACTGAGTGGAAGCTGTGGTTAAGGCAGTTTAATATGAGGGGAATGCACCAGGAAAATTTTATGAGACAGTATTAAGTAGCCACTGATGCCTCCAAAACGGTTAGCCAAATCAAGAAAGTTGCAAAAGGCAAATATGCACAGAAGATACTTTTTCAACTGAAGTACAAGCTGAAAGGCATGATGAGATCTTTCTGTCTGCAGCAATTTCTTTTAAAAGCCTTATATTTAGTTCTAGTCATTGTAAGGTCAAAGAGAAATACCGAAGCACCTGAAAAGTTACCAAGTAAAAACGTGAACAGCACTGCAATACGAAAGGAAATAAAGTACAATTGATTAAATTATTTGTTTATTTTTAATACCCAAAGTATTGTATCAAAACCATTTAAAAACAGTAGTTCACCCCAGTCATCTTCCTGTTCTCTTCCTTTAATTCATACGCCACCACAAAAGCCCTAGACAACAGAAAAAGCCCTTAAGTGTTCTTGCTGGAGTACCAGATTTAGCTACTCCTTTACCCATCCCTAATATTTAGATATATGGTCTAAATCTCATTTTGGGCTGCAGACCTATACAGAAATATTTAAACTTAACAACACTGCAAGTACCTACAGTTGTGGACAGCAAAATTAACTGCATAGAGCTCAGCACAGTTCAAAACAGGTACTATCTGAACATGAGCACGAAGGCTGGACAGCCAGTGAAGAACAGGAGGCAGTATATTCCATGTATACAAGATAAAGTTTCAGAGGAGACCAGGACAGTTCGAATGTAAAGCCCATGGCATTGAGCTATCTGGTTAACCATTGCTAGGTTCTCAGCAAGCACAGCATCAAATATAAGAGAGAAAAAGAAAATAACCCATCACCATTTTGCCCAGCACTACTGTTTGAATTTCTAGTCTTTTAGGGGAAGTTTAAAAATGAAACAGGAACATGCACACAGCTTCTCAACAATGTGGCCCAGTGTTAACCATCTACACAATTAAAATTCAGCAGACAGGCTCTAGCACAATTCCCATCTTGCCTGGATGAGGCTTCAAGTCCTAGAAATAAACCTTCACCGCAATCATATAGTGCAAAAAACAAGAATAGTTTTTTGTCTGGCATTAGAAGTGTGACAGAGCTGCATATGTAAATCCCACTAAGGTCAACACAACCTCACTTTCTTCAGAAGCTTCCACTCTATGCAGAAGATTAGCAACCAGAAAACAGACTGTTAAGGGACAATAGGCGAAAAGCTCAAAGGAATGAACATTTTATAATGTCCCCTTAGAAAAAGAGAATGTAAAATCCTAGAAGAGCTATTCTATCTGCTCTAACTAGAACTCATAGAAAATACCAAAATGAACAACATCAAAACCCCAAAAGCTTAACAGTTTGTGTGGGACAGCAAAAGCCAAAAATAGAACCAACAGTCCAACTTGGCATCACAGCTTTTCATCTCATCTGCTTTGATGGAACAACATACGTGCAAATTCATGACCAACAAAACCAGATGTGTGGCCAACCTTACTGAGCTTTGGAAAGTACAAAAAAAGCTGTTAGTCATACACCACCACGTTTGCAGATTTTGCTACTTGGACTTGAATGTCTCTATCTGGGAAGTATGAAATGCTTGTGCATTCTACCTTAACTCCACAGCAAAATGCAAGTATGTTTACAGAGCATCGTGGAATAGATGTGTAATAGCTGAAACCCTTTTATCATAACAGAAAACCAAAAGCCTTTGAAGGAAAAAGAAACCAGGAATTTTAAATATTACTGCTTACATATTTCTCCGTTATTAGTACAACCATAACAAGATATTAATTCCCTTTTACAAAACCAAAATACTTGAAACACTTTAGTTCTTTATGATTTTCTCTACCATGTTACCCTCATATAGGACCCCAAAAGCAACAAAACACTGCAGCATGTTTCTCTGCTGAATAATTAAGGCATTAAGCACATTGCCAAAAAAAAAAAAGAAATCACACTGAGGTATGCATTTAAACTGCATTGCTCAACAGGTATGGGTTCAAGTGTTCTTCTTAATAAACGGTTTGCTGCTTAGAAGGCTACCTGCAGAAGCCTAAAGTCATGCAGGTAATTTATATTGCTGCATTTGCTCGTCCTTTCCTGTTATGTAAGAAAATAAAAACGTTGTAACACAGAAAAACAAACCAAAAAGCATTACAACTGAGTGGAACAGCATAACATAGCTTTTTGTAAGCATTTCTGGTTTATCTGAGTTGAAGATACAGCAATGCCATATGCTAATCCCAAGCAGCAGGGGAATATTTACTTTCAGTAAATATATATCTAGCATTTAATGGCAGGAATCTAACAAAATTTTAAAATAAAATAGCAATGTATAGCCAGAAAGAAGTGATAGGCTGGTAATTTTAAAAGAAATACATCTCCAGAATTTTCTGCTGGAGAGCTGCCCAGCTATGAGTTTTAATTTTACTTGTTTTGGACACAGGCTGTGATAGGACAACTGATACAGCTTCACCAACTGAAATCGGAAGAAATGCTTAAAAAATAGGACTGAAGACTTGAACATTTTTGAACAAAGTTTTGAACCTTGTCCCTGAAAGTGTCATCAGTGGTATGAGGCCCAGAATTTTTTAGATAATCTTAACCACCATCAGAGTGCTTTTTTTCTGACATGTCTGTCCTTTCTACAAACACTTCGGCACTGAACCTTGCCTTCGGATACAGTAAACAGCCCACACAGTCCTTTAGCTTCGTCTTTAAAATACATGTTTATTTGTAAGCATGCCTAACTCTATACCCATAAAGTAACAAAGCATTTTCTGCTGCACAATTTCAGCATATTCACAGTTAATAAAAGCTTCTCAAAGCTTTTATTCGGCACTGAAAAAGCAAACCAGTTTAATAATGCAAGACGACAACAACTGCTAGAAAAGCAGCCAAAATTGGAAAGATACAGAGCTTCCATTTACAGAATCCCTTTGTTATAAAGCCTCTCCCAGTTCTATTTCCTGTTTAGGGATCCTCCGTCTGTAATTCTATTATTACTTTTCTGCAAATCAGATAGTACAGCTCTTTCAGAGAACTAGATTTAACATTGCCCTCCAGCCTAAAATGCAATGTACTTTTTAGTGTTCTCAAAAGTACTTGATGCCACTTATCCAATGAATCTGAACCCTTGCAATTTAACTAAAAGTCATGCTTCTTTACATATGAACTAATTCTAAGTTTAGTATGGAAATATTTTTTAAAAGAGATACTATTTTTATTATTACTTTTATTATTTCAGGATGAGCAACTATACAATCATATGGTTCAAATTTACAAATCTTTACATGCTCCAAATGCTGCACTTTCATGAAACAAAACACATTTTCACATACAATTGTACTGAATGACAACCTAATGAGACTCACTATAAAACTATTTGTGTACCTCTTTTTTTCCCCACTAACTGCCACTATTCCAACACTACAACTTAAGCAATTTTGCTCAAAACCAAAATAACCTTTTTTCTTTAAGGTAAAGGTATCTAAAGTAAATACTAACCCTAATCTTACATTAAAAAAAAAAAAGAAAAGAAAAAGAGTGTATTTTGCCTATGAACAGAATCAAGAGGGTAACAAAGTTAATTATTTCTCATAATCAGTAATTATGATTAGATAAGAGAGTCTTTGGTAATGAACTGCTCTAATGATGGAGGACCTCTATCCTAAGAAATATAATAGTACATTAACATAACTGTGTATGCAAAGTACATAGAACCGCTGCCACAGTTAACTTGTCATTGAATGATTAAATAGGAATTCATAATTAGAAAAATCCACAGTGTAATTTATTGGCCTTCCTGACAGTTCTGGTTCATTAGAAGTTGATTACCAAACACTGACCTCTAGTGGCCTACAGTTTTTTCATGTTATTTTTCTCTTGGCAGTCTTGGCTGCTATTTAACCTCAAAAAAAAAAAAAAAAAGCAATTTGAGGGATTTAAAATGTTTCCCTTAATAATTCTTTTTTTGACTTCTCCTAAAGTATACAGTGTTCCAATAGCTTCAGAAAAATGTTTCTCTTTCTGTAACCATTTACGTAAAGGACGTGAAAAAAAAACAGCTTCTCAGTTATAAAGTTAATACTGAGGTTAATTTGGTTCTCATGCTAATTAGTATTTACATACTGATTAAAAATGTCTTCTAGAAAAAAACATATATTGAAAAACATCACTTTGTCAGTGTCAGTTACAAAGACCTCGAGAAGCTCATTCTTCAAGTACCCTTTGTATCTTAAAGTGAAGTGCCTTTCAACAACAGACGCTTTCGCGTTAAAACAAATTATATTGGCTCAGATGGAGGGGGCAGAAGACAGGGAGGGAGAAAACTCCCCAATTGTCTGCTGCAGGTAGCAGAAAAAAGCCCAACATTTCATATTAACTGCTAAACATGCCCTGCAATACTCTTAACTCAAATTTCATTTTTAAACAATGCAACTTAAATTTAAGCAAGATTTACATTTAACTACAAAATCTTCTAAGCATTAGAGAGTGGAATCTCCCCCCACTCAACATAATTAAATAAGCTGTTCAGACAGTCTTCTATTTTAAAATTTTCCATTATGATAGATATGCTTTTTCTTGCACTAGGAAAGTGGCGAATTTTTTTTTGTAAGCATGAATGTTTTTACAGGAAGTAGCACATCTGAAACTAATATAGAAGCCCCTGAAACACGGAATTAAATAAAAATCCATACTGAATGAACACAAGCAATTTCAATTTCAGTAGTTTTCATTCTGCATCTTGTTCGTTTTCCAACACTAATGCTTTAGAAACGATGCAGATATATTTTTCTTTGTTTTTGTTTAACACGGAACCGGCTGTAAAAATTACGCCCCTTTATCAGAGAGAAGCTAGAAAATGAACCTCATTGTCTTGTTTCATACATAAGCAGACCTTTCAGAGAGAACTATTCCAGTCTCTCAAATGGGGACAAGTCCATCATCCTTGTATGCTGGAAGCAGCTTTAACAATTGCTATGAGCAGAGAAACGGATAGCTACAGGATAGAGATCTCCACTGTGTGTGTGTGTGTGCAGATGCGTGCATGCACACGCACAGGACTCTAGCTGTTTGTGGCGATGATTTAATATAGTGACTGGATAATGAGCTGTGCTCCCTGCAGCAAGTGAATCACCATTTAATGCTATTATCAACAGTTCATGACCCACCGGCATGAAATGTCAGCCTGATTAATCTGAACACTACTGACCTCAGACAGGAAAAGCTACCTTATTGTCAGAATTTAATATATAATAAAACCATACACAGAACATAAATACCTGATCAAGCAAAGTCATTAACAGAAAATCTACTATATTTTGCTCTACTGTTTCTTTTAAACTTGCTAAGGCTTTTTAAAAAAAATAAATACTTTTGCCTAGTCAAGCAGGAAGCAATCCATTAGGACCTATTATTTTGATGTACAGTGAAACATTTCAAAATGGCTGTCCAAATACAAACCCCTGGTTGATACAAATAAGAAAAAAAACAGAATATGCTAGTGTAGGACTTGCTACTGTCAATTCATATCAGGAAATGATCAGAAATTGTTCTTGCTTTTCTAAGGTCAATGAGGCAATAAAAATACTGATCTGTAAACAGGAACCAGTTTGCACAAGTGATGCCGCATAGCTAACAGAAGAAAGTTACGGTAGCTTAGTAAGACCAATACACTTTAAAAAGATTAGAAGCTTGTGCCAGTTATATTCATGAATATAAGGGGGAAAACCCCACATTTTATTACAGTTACAGTGAAGATTTTTCCTTTTATAATTCACACACAGCCCTACTCAATATAATTTATCTATTTTCCATGGAGTATAAACCATGAAAACAAGAAAAAAAAAAAAAATCCAGCTTTTACCAGTCAAAATGAGCTTAGTAAAATTTTGCTCTATCTTCTCCACATCTCTTTTTAATTTAACCTGGCTAGGAGTCTTATAAAAAAATGCAGAAATTTTAAGCCAGCTTTTCAGGATTCTGTACATCACAGTATATAAATAACTCAGATTGAAGCTGGTAGGACTACATGGCATTTATCTGTCAAATTACATTAACTGACACAAGCACCCTAACTACTACAGTAGCTACAGTACTGCCAAATAGGTGAAAAATGCTGCAGTTACTTTTAAAATGAGAACCACAATGGTTTCATCCCTCACACTGTATCGTTGCCATCTGGTACGAAAAGGGTTAAGGGACTTTCAAAACAAAGAACTGAGTGAGATCCCCAAAAGTGCCCACATAGGAATGACTGCGTGAGACAAGAATGATCACTCCAAGTATTACTTAAAACCATTGGCAGCCAAGGAAAGAAGAACATGTCAAACAGACTTGACTGAAACTTGGACAAAACATGAACCTTGGTGTCTGAACTCCTCGTTCACAGCTCTGCTGGAAATGTAAAGAAGGAATAAAGGAATTCTGGACACTTAGGCAGGAAAGTAATTCATGCTGCCAGCACAGACATATGTTTAAGCTTTGCTTTTCCATTCAGAAACCAAACAGTTCTCATACGCCAGTTGATAATAAGCATTGGCTTGCTTGGCGAAGGGTGTCCTATGTAGCTGCAAATACTGCAAGCTGCAATGTGCCCAAATGGGCAACAGTATCTGACAGCAGCTTAAAACCTCTTATGCACCCCTCCTCTGAACTTAGAGAAAGAAGGGTGTACCATTGCCATACAGGAGCAGAGCCATGGCATGGTCACTCTTGGAACATCAGGCCTAGGAATAAGAAGCATTAACACAGAGAGGCTGTATGTAGGTCTCCATCAGGCACAAACTGTACATCTGTCTGCTAGGATGCCCCAAACCCTCTTTGTTATCTGTAACTGGTGACCACCTTCACAATCATGGTGCTCTCTTATTCATCATGTAAGAGTGGTCTACAGGAGAAGGAAACAACCAGTATGACAGAAAGATGTTATTTGCAACTCAAGCATTGTAAATAAACTCGGTAAAACTGCAGATATCAACTCTAGAGTAGAGATGCGTGTAGTAATCAAGGAAAGATGTAACTACAGTTTGCAAGGGGGAGGCAAGGGCGGAGGGCAGAACTGCATCCTGTTTAGGAATACAGTTGAAAGGAAGGACCAAAATGAAGCAGAAAACCTACATGATTCACACACTGGAAGGAAAGAAACAGCCATCCTTGAGGGTAAACCATTTTCTCATCTTGATTCACATATACTTTCTATTTTCAGAATTCTTGATTTAGAAAAATCTGATTGCGCTAGAAATGCACTGAATCGTATGCACCAAAGAGATGTAATTATTGTTAATATTGAAGAAAGAATTCTGAGAGTAGCCCCCAAAATAAGTTTTTAAAGATGTTATCCTGCAATTTTTCTGTGCTTACTCTGGTCTTATAATATGTAATCAGGGAATGTTCATTTTTTTTTGTCCCCAAATGTAGCCCAATCAGAGATTTGGGCTTTCATTTATAAAGAATGATAAGGAAAAAGGGAAGGGTAAGAGAACCACCGCAATTTATTTCAAAATACAGACTTAATTGCAATAAATACTCTCTAACAGCAAACTTTTGTGTCTCTTCTCTTAGATTAACAGGGGTATCACGTACACAGAGTATAGCTCTGGCTCCTGCTGTATCCTTTATTTATCAATATACTACAGTTCAGTAGGGGCTTTAGTAAGGAAAATATAGGAATATGATCAGGTCAGTACTCAATATAAGCTTTTTTGGCTACACATCCAAAGTCTTAGTGGGACATCAATCTGTGCTCTCTGTACTGAGAAACCTCAAAAAAGAAGCTTTGATGACACCTGCATCTCCCTTCTTCTGAATAGTGAGGGAAAGAAGGCAGAGAGAAGAGAGTAGTTTATTGAGAAACGTACAAAGCATATTTAATTCTAAATATAATTTTAAATAAATAACTGCTCCAAATTTGAATTTAAGATTTAAAATCACATCAAAAATTAAATGTCTAAATGATCTACTAAGCAACTGGCATCAAAGTAAAGCATCCAAACCAGAAATTCCTAAAATTGGCACAGACTATACATAGACAGTAATCAGATCTGCCAAACACAGCCTAACATTATGGTCTTATCAGGGAAGGTAATCATACCTGCTACTACATTTGAAATAGCAGCCCTTTAATCACTTTCGGCTAAACATATAAGGTGTACTTTGCCATTTCAACAACTCATTTTGCTGTGTGCAGAGTACAGTTTTTCAGACTACATTCCTTGTTTCAGTGCAGCCTCTCTCTATATTTATATCAAGCACAACTCTTCACTTCCTTTGTGTGAAATACACCCAAAAAAAAAAAAAAAAGAAAGAAAAGGGATTAGAATCACCTACAGGAAGCAAAGATGCAGCACTTACTTTTAAAAAAGCTATTTTCCATCTTGTATCAAGGGTTAGCTAGAACTAATCATAGGAAACAAGGAAATTATTATGTTAGCATCTCCAAATGTTGCCAAGTCTCCCTTCTAGAGGTAGCTGTTCAACGTTTTGATTAGAGATTTGCACTATTGTGCCAGGACAGACTGATCAATGTTATTTCTCAAAAATATATTTAAAGTCAAGCAAAAAAAATTTAAATGACAGCTTCTGAAAATATCATTAAAAACATATTTCCAGAATAAGACAAAAGTGCACTCAAAATGTTTCTGCTTATTTAGCATATGGATTTACAGGGATTATATACACATTAGACTTAAAATATTTCCCCACCTAAAAACAATATATGTAACAAAAATTCAGGGTGGCAAGGGAAGACAGTTTTGTCAAGTATGTTCTCTTCATGCCTTTTTTTTAATCTGATGGACACAAAACAGTGATTTGCTCAGTCATCATTGCTGCTTGAACAGAAATGCTTTGAGGTTCCCATTCTACATGCCAAATCTTGAAATTTTATGTGGCAGCATCACAGGACTCAACAAAATTCATAACTTTTTATTTCAGCCTTCTTTGATGAATAGATATAAAAAATAATTAAAAGGTTTAATGGCATTATTCCACTTCTTTCAAATGGGAACTTTTCGTAAATTACTTACTGCATGCTAAGCATTTATTACAGTCAATAAGAAAAAATACAAGTAAAAATGTCTAAACCCTACAAAACAAAGTAGCCTTTATTTTGGCAGTTTCTCATATTCATTCTCCACTCATATCAAGGTCTGTTAGGAAAGAGAACCCTTTCTGGACAGGCTTTGAGGTGGTATCAAAATGCTCCTGCTAAAAAAGAAACCCACCATCCCTCCAAACTGGTGAAGTTTTGGGTCTTATTTTAACAGCCTAATCTACCTCTACCCAAGACAAAAGGGAACTCATGCATCCTGCAAAAGAACAAGATGGATTAAACAGATAAATTACAATAGGACATTATACAGCTGATTCCAGACAGCATCAGAGGGGCATCAGCCTGTTAAATCCAGAGGGCAGTAGTTCAGGCAGGGAATTTGAGCCAGCTTACAGAGAAATGGAATAGGGACCCAGTATTAAATTAGTGTGTTAGACCAGACTCAAAGACTGCAGGGACAGGATGCTTCATGAGGCTGCTTCACACTGCTCTCACCAATACAGAGCCCTCTGCTCACAAGAAGGCTTTTGCTGCTGCCAAGTGTCCTGAGCTCAGTTGGGTGCAACATCCTCCATCTAAAAAAGACTCCAGCCTGACTAAAACCAGGGTGCAGAAGTCCAGGCAGGGAACCCCAGCCTATCTGCTGAGATATGAACCATTAAATTAGACAAGCAGTGTCCCCTTTCTACCTTAAAATTACACAGTTGGTAGGGAAGAGCCTGCAGCCATGTTGCTCTGACTTGAGAGTGGTAAATGAGCATGGCTACAGTAGAATTAGGCATGACTGTTAAAGGTATCCAAACTTTCAAAAGTAGAAGGTAGGGACTATATAAAGTTTGTGATAAGTCATAATCCTAAGCGACAGGACTGATCAAGTGAGGAAGGCAGAAAACCTGGTGGCAGAATTGTTTGGTCAGGCTTACAAACGTTGAACACTGCTTGCCAGAAAGAAAGAACACAGTAAGATGGAATGGACTAATGTTCAATTTCAACACAGAATTTTTCAGAAAAAAAGGTAAAACTTAGGGCTACTGATTTGACAGAAGTCTATGGATGACTACCCCCTAGGAACAATCCAGACACTGACACTTGAAGAATAGAAAACAGGTCCCTCCTACAGCCTTCACAAAAGAAAGTAAATGAATAAACTCAGTGAAGCAAGAAGATCCTTAAGAAATCAGGATGGCTAGGGATACTATCATCCAATAAAAAACTATTCTTAATTCCCTCAGTTAGTGGGGTTTGCATACAACAAAAAAGGGACTGCCAAAATCAGTAGCCTGCATGTTAGACAGCAGGCACCTACTTGTTTCGACTATGTCACCTTGTAAACAGGGAAAGGTAACATCAATGAGGCAGAAATAATAATCAGAAGAGAGTATGTAACTTCTGTTAGTGGTTTTATTGCTGTTTTGGGAGTGGAATGACCTGTATTCTAAACTCCTGGTTAACAGACACTTTCCCAAGTTTGGGAGGGGGAACAGAGTTTAAATCCAAAAGCTTAATGTTTACTGTTCGGGGCTCTGGAATGTTAGGACCAAGCAACTTGGAACATGAGAGGGACAGACCAAATTTTTTACATCACTTCTTGGAAGGTGACAGAGGAAGAAATTTCTAGCATTATGCATATTCTTTTCCTACCTATATAGAATATTTGTGCACCCTACCCAAGTAAAATAGCTGTTGCCTCAATTGTTACTAACACTTTCCTTTACAGAGTATTTCCATAAACTGCTCCATTTAACTGAACCTGCTAAATCTAGAACACAGCACTATTAGTACCCACGGAAGAGATACATGGGAAAAAACGCTCTAGTATTTTGTCCTACAAAAGTATAAGCGCCTAAAAATTGCATTTCTCTCACTGACTGACCATGCTTGTTTAGATGCAACTAAACATGTAGAAACTAACACCAAGTGATAGATTTCCAAACCATACGCTGGAGAACAGGTTAGTCCTGTCCTTGATAAAGGATGGAAAAAGATTTCAGAAGGTTCACTCTCAGTGGTAAAGCAGCAGCTATTTAAGAGAAGCAGGTTTCTGAAGCATCTTAACAACTCTCACTGGTGACTTGTTACATCTTACCATTGGTCCCTGCAGGTTCTGTACCCTGACAGGCAGAATGAAAAGATTCTCTAACGGGGCCACTGGCTGTCAGAAGCCACCAGCTGGCCTGCCAGGGCTTTGCAATTGCAGAGGCCAGCTGACAGTCTGGGTGTTGCTGACCATGCTGAGAAACGTGCCACCCAGCTGCTGTGTGGTCACGTCCATCTGGAGATCTCCAGCCAGACAAATCTCTGGGCCTGTCAGATCTCTTCAGCAAGCCTTGTTATGCAAATTCAATTACTCAAGTGTGCCCTATTACTGCTGGCTAACTGCTCCTAGAACCAATCTCACACTGACAGTCAGCTCACATTTTTACCCACCAAAAGTACCTCATTTATTCTTGCTCAACTATTCCCTTGTATCATTAAGGCAGAACAGACAAGAGTCCATAGTACTGTAACCTCTCTGCAGTGGGTTACTATTCCTTGCAAAGAGCTTAGAGAGAAATTAATTTAAAAACATACTGCATCTAATCAAACATGAGTTAAAGCCACGCTATCTACATAATTTACCACTAGAAACAGGAATTATAAAACTTTGACAGAATTCTAGCTCATGTGATGAGTTTTTTAAAAAGCGAACAAATAAACATTAAACAAAATACTCAGGAAAGCAGTGAATTGTGCTTGAGGTATTTGCTTTAACACAGGACTACAGATAATGAAAACAGAGATTTCCCATTTTATCTAGCAGGTTGGGTGTTAGGTTTGTTCGACTTGCAGGACTGCTGCAGCAGTGACCATCCACTTTTTTCAGATACTTATTTACTGAATCTAATTTAGATGTAGTCTGAGCTATTAGTAGTTTTCCCTGGTGTGGAGATATGAAAGATTTTACTTAGAGAATTCATCACGTAAATGCAACATTGTATAATAGAAAAGTTTGGTGAAGACTTGGAAAGGAAGAGTTAAGCACTGTATTCTTGACTTGCTCAATATATAAATTAAAGTTTCTGCTGAAAACATCATTGTGAAATAGCATACCTTCATTTTGAAAAGTTATTCAAAAGCTGACATGGGAAACATTAGTAAATA
Source organism: Coracias cyanogaster (assembly GCA_033124195.1). Taxonomy (NCBI): domain Eukaryota; kingdom Metazoa; phylum Chordata; class Aves; order Coraciiformes; family Coraciidae; genus Coracias; species Coracias cyanogaster. Next base: position 14,571 of record JAVSBS010024592.1, on the reverse strand, counting down.
AAACACTGTTAGCTAGATCAAACTAGTGTATTATATCTAACTTGTAAGCCAAATTTAAAATACTTGTGTTTTTCAAACTATGACCAAGCAAAAGAAATATTGTTAGTGAACAAGAATACTGGAGAGGTTTTCTAAAGCAAAGAATGCAACAACATTGAGTGAAAGGCCACAGCATGGTTACTTAGCTAGATCAGTGTGCTGTGTGTTTTAAAACCAATTCAGGTGTCAGGGTGAATGATAACAAATCAAGGCAAGTCTCTCTAACCTAGTTCTCTTTCCCTTCACAGGAATGAAGTTGCCTTTCTAAGTGTTGATTCATCTTTTCAACTCCTTTCAACAGTGAGTTGCAGTAAAGAGAAAAGGATGGGGTGGGGGGGAAAGACTTCCTTCAAAAGATTTTGTCTTCAAAAATGACTGCTAAACAAATTTTTAAAAAAACAGTGTTGGAAGGCTGTGGGGAAAAACACTAAGATGCAATTGTAAGACTGAGAGTTGATTAATACCTAGGAACCTGAGCTATTGTGAAGGAAGATAGGAATCAAGTTTTGGGAGAAACTGGAAAAATGGCACAGCAGACTGTGCTGGCAGAATGCTTGGCATGGGCAAGGGAGATGGGAAGAAAGATATATTTGAGAGGCATTGCTGCATTAAGTCTTGAAAGGGGAATATATGCGATGCAGACAGAGATCAGAAACCAGGAAAAGGATTCCAGGAACACATTTACAGCAGACTGTAAGAAATGAAGACTTTAGGTGAAAGATTACAGCTGGGAGAGAAAGGATGATGAGTGGCCAAGGAGAAGTTAAAATACGTGATTTGCCAGGGCCAAAGATAACTGGGTCATGGCCCATGGTCATACCAATAGTATGGGGAGATTCTCAAACAAATCTAAGTTAAATGTCTGCAATATTTAGAACACACCCAATTTCCTGGAAAAACAGAAATGAAAGTCAAAGATGATAGTGGGACTGGAGTGCAAAAGCAAGAAGTACGAGTGATAGGGAGGGACAGGTCTGACTAAAACTGTACAACAGCGAAACCTTTCTAAGATTGTAAAATGGTATGAGGGAGATGGAAACAATGTTTTTGCAAAACAGAGCTCCTGGTAAAATAAGACACATCTACAAGTATACTAGAAAATAGATGTCTGAATTCAGAACACAGCTGTTACAGACAGAAAAAGTGATTTTCAAATAGCCTCATGTTTATTCTTGAATTTTTAGAAAGGTAACCACATTCAATTAAGCAAAGTAACTTAAGCAAAAACTTAACAGTACTGAAGGATCCTAACAAATGGTGTAAACAACCCCAAAGAAGTCAGAAAGATCAGCATTCCTGAAGAAAATTTTATTTGTTGAATTGGGCAGGGATAGCTGGGAAAAAAAGTGAATGAAAAGCCTAATAGAAATGCACACTATCGGCACATCTGGTTTGGATTTAGGAGCACTGCTTTTGAAGGAGCTTTAAGAGCCTCATTTCTAATGAAGCCAAAGGTATTGTTGTGAAAATCAACCGAGAGATGTGCATGGAACCCACAGCCGTCGCCCCATTTTCTCCTTCTTAAGGAGGTGGCATGAAAAAGCATTTTCTAAAAAGATGGGAACTAGGAATGTCTGAGATAATACTAAATCTAAAATGAGTTTCATTTTACTTTCTATCCATAAAACCCACAGTATCCCTATTCAGGGATAAATCAGCACTCTGGGAAAGTTCTGTTTCATTGAAGTAATCCTGAATGACACCTTCCAGATAAAACAATATGGACATCTCTGATGACAACACCCCCAGGCTATTGGTGTCTGACAAAACCAAGTCAAGTTTGCTGCAAAACTCCTGTAACAACAATACAAATACTGTTGTCAGATTTGGGCAATTCTTCTCTATGTATATGACATTAACATTTTGTTTGTTTGTTTATTACAAATCAAGATACAACTATATATAAGTTAAAGAAGCAATACTGACCCATGTTCCATTGGCAAAGAAGACATGGACAGATAATCCAAAGATAGATATTTCAATAAAATGGAGAAAATCTAATGTTAACTAACTCAGTCACCTGAAATGATAGGATTCCACCACTTGGTATTACCCAGTACTGATCCACTCTAACTACATCAACTACTAATTTCCTCCTTCTGTATTCCTTAGTCACAGAACTGAGAGCCAAGCTCCTACTAATTCTGTTTCTTGCTAAGAAAAAAAAGCAGAGCTATTTCCCACCAAGAGAATGAATACAAGTGGACACTGGAGAAACAGCTCCTTTTGTTGACTCTTTTATGGCAAGCTCTTGTTCCCTACCAGAATTAAGAAGAGGCGCACCACACAGGTATTTCTAGACCAAGCTATAAAAGCACTGTGGTTTTCCTCCAAAAAATGCAATTCTCATGGCAAGTTTTATTCCTGCTTTATCTACAATTTTGCACTGATACTTCATCAGCTTTAACGCTCACATGGTTCAAGGTTCTCACTAAAACTGGTTAAACAGCTTTGTCTCCTCCACAAATATATTAAAAAATTCAGAGTTAAGAAGAGTTGAGGCTTCTTTTTTTAAATCTGAAAGGCTGAAATCCTACATGAGGATAACATGAAATCTATTTATTCTTAACCTTTGTTATTTCCTAGGTGCCTGATGCAGTGAAGTATGAAAATGTACATGCCTCCTAGATTTTTGTTTAATCATGTCTAGTGAAACTGTGGGTGTTCTCAGTAGATGTATATACTGATTTAATTTTTTAATTTAACCCTAACAAGATTCTGCTGTAAATGTTAACTTATGTCAGTGCATTCATTTCATAGATTAATACTGCACTGTATTAGGAATAAAAAAAGAGTGCTAGTTTTTAGTTTGTTGCCTTAGAATTTGGTTGAATGACCCTTTATGATCATAACTGGAGAAAAGCCAAACACAGATGGGCTATTTATTCAACCTACACCGTGCCAGTGTGTACTTCCACCACTACTTACTTTCAGGGATGTAACTTTAAAAAGGAAACTATCATTATTATCATAATCTTCTTCCTTTGTTTCAAATTCCATTTTGACAGTCTGAAAGTCTCCCTATTTTACCTGCATCTTTGTGAAAGCAGTACAGCCAGAATATGTTAGCTGTAAAGTTGTGTGGCACATCACTCATTTCTATACTGGTTTTACATTTTAGTATTATTTTTTCAGGCCTGCTTCTCATATACTCTAACATTTATTTGTGTGCTGATCCCTATTAAACAGAAGCTTTCACTAATTAGCATATAAGGATATACAGTAAGTGGCTTAAAGAAAAGTCTGAAGTGCATTCAGCTAATTCAAAATCAGTCACCAACGAGGAGTTAATCAACTGTTTTTTTCCTTAGCGAGTACCACTACATATTTATCAAGACTAAACTGTTTGATTCCATGCTGCTTGATCACGTATCTTAATTTGTTGCTTTACAATTTAATTGAATCTACTTGTGTCATCATATACCCCCAAAAGCCAATATATCTTGGTCTTTTCTACTCTCAAGTAGAAGCACTTGTAAAAGATGTAACTTCTCTTTTTTTTCTTTTTCCAGATAACCAGTTCACAATGTGGAAATGAAATTGTAGGGATGGGAGGGAACTCTACCACCCACCTGTTTCTGGGTTCATAGAGTGGCAGCAGGTAGTAAAAGGTGCAGAACAGAGAAGAACAACAAGATAGCTGTAGTTTTCCTGTTCTGAAAGGAACAGAGAGATCAGAGAAGCAAATCTCTCAATAGATCAGAATAGATTCACCCAGGGCCACTGCTCCTGATTAAAGGGCATTTTAAAGGGTTAAAATGAGCAACCTTTATGTTGAGCAAGAGCTTTCATTCATCTGGGCTACTAGAAAATGTTTGGTCCTCTCCTTTTATAAGGATTCACTTTGGCTACCCAGCCTGCTGCATCCAGTTGTGTACTGATGGCAGCCAGGGTTTGGCCTGGGCTCACTGGAATACTTTTGAGATATAAGAGATCCCTTGCAATGTAGGTGGCTTCTGCATGGTACTGGGATCCTTTCAACAGCAGCTGCTGGGTAGCTGCTGTACCTCTCTCACATTCCCAGCAACCACCATGCTTCTTCTCAGAGCCTGTTCTCACAAAGGAGTAGACCCAATATATACACAAGTATTAAGAACAGACATCTAATGGGCCCAGAAAAAAAGAATATAAGTGTGGACTTGAATGTAATTCTTTCAGTACTTAATTTGCTGCAAAAACCTAGGTCATCTGCTTTTATAAAATGTTATCCCTTTCTGTCAAAATACAAGCCAAAGGAGGAAGATAACAAAGTAGGAACATATATGTTCCTTGCCTCAGCTCGTTATGAGCAGAGTGCTGAATGTTTTCTGTGAAAACCATTCCTTTATGTACGTGAGATTAATAATGGAGTCTGTAAGGTCATTCTTCAGCAATTTTCAAATTCTCTGAAAACTGAAGTGGTCAAGTTAGAAGTATAATCAAGGCAGAAACAGAAGGATGTCTATGACAAGTGTTCACCTTGTAAAGACACTATGACAAGTAATTTATTCCAAAACAGATGGGAGCCGCGATTTCCATATAGCAAGCTTCCATCGAGCTCGCACTAAAAACCACAAATACAGTTCACCTGCAAGATTTTAACACATGTGATCCAAGCAAAAAGAATAAACAATTCCCAGCATTTCACAGAACTTGCCGAAAGATGAACTGCAGACTTGAGACTTTGGAAAGAAAAAAAAATAATTGCAAATATAACAAGGACATAGCCTGACAGAGGTACCTGTAAAGAGGCAGCAATGGACAAAAATTATTTGGACAGTGCAATTAAGAAAATAAAACCAAATTTTACAGAGGCTCCCTCCCAAAGAGATAGAGATCTCTAAGACATAGAAGAATCAGGAGTTGCTCCCTCCTTTATCATTAGTTGAACATATTTTTCTCCATAAAATTTGATATTTACATTTACCTTCCATTGTATCTACCTAAGAAACACATTTTAAAAGACTAAAACACAAGGGTACAAGAACATTTACCACAGGTATACCTCTGCAAATTGTTCTGTGAATACAGACTGTATTACAATAATGAATATTTAATAAAAATGCACTCAACTAATGCCAATCTGCCTGACGAAATTCTGAACTTGACTTATTTTTGTCCTAAACTTTTATTTGTTTAGTTTTGACATGACAATAGTGCATCACTACTGCAGCTTTATTACTTTATAAAAGGAAGTATGGGCAAGAAAAACTCAAGTTTCATTTCTTTCAGCTCTGCCCTTTGATGTTACATTTAAATATTATCAAGACTGCATAATAAAAACTCCATAATCATACTGAATTATTTTCCAGTTTTAACCTTGTGTCAGCACCACTAGATTTCTGCTTTGAGCATGTCTTAAGCACAATCTACACTTCATGTCAAACAAGCCAACAACAACAAAACAACTCACAAATGCAAAACGTATGAGAGCAACGTAAAGTTCCTGCTCCTTTTTACAGCTAACGCAGGTATTTTTGTACAACATAAACTGACATGTAAATACAACTTCAGTCACTCCCAATAATGCAATCAACCCAAAATGTTTTTAGTTTCCTTCTGAAAATAAGTATCTTGAGAAAATTGTAATTCTGATAAACCACAGAAGAACAGACATACAGGGACATGGGAGCACTCTTGGGTGCAACATGTATGATTATTACCTTGACGAAAAAAGGGCAAATGATAAGCCTCCCAGTTGTGAGGCTGATACCAATTATAAATGCATCTTTTCAATTTCAATCATGTTCTTTGGAACAGCAATTCCTTTGAACAAAGTCTCTGAGGTCCTATATAAAAAATGTTTAGGCTAACTAAATATAAGCAATTTGGATTTAGTATTTATTTTTGTTGTTTGAGCAAAACCTACAAGTCACACTTTCCTCTGCAAGGGTGCTTTGGCCAAACAGGGTGTTGTCTCATGTTTGTGTTTCAACCATTTAATGGGCAGCATTAAGTAAGAAAGATCTAAGTGAAGCCACTATCAGTATACTTTTCAGTCCTGACAAGCCGTATCTTCTTTATGGCAAAGGAAACTCTTAGTTTCTCCACTGCTTAGTTTCTCTGGCAAACTACAGAGACTGCTTGAAGTAGATTTGCTAATAGTAGACTGGAGGGAGGAAAATGAAGAGTGACAATGAAACCCAAGAGACCCAAGTTACAAATAGGAGACCCAAGGAGACCTAGGGGAGAGATTTACATTTTAAGAAGTTTTTCTTGCATGGGAGAAGCACCTGCCCTTGAAACACTTAACTGGAGCAAGTTAAGATGCTGCCATATGGCCACCTGGTCAAGGCAAGGTAGAGTGGGCCAACAGAGGGCTATCATTAAAGAGGTCAAGAGACACATACAATTAGACCATCAAAGCGATAGCTATGCCACAGATAAGATAACCCAGTATGAAAAAAAAAAAAAAAAGTACGGTGGATCAGAGAATTTAATCTAATGGAATGACAGGCAGGAACTTTTTAGTCACCATTTTCAACCATTCTGGATAGAGAAAGCTTCCTTCTGGCCCCTTGAATGGCTTCTTTGCAATTTGTTTTGTCCCATGTTACAAGCAGTTTTTCTACTCTGGCTGCTTCCACCCTGCTGTGGTGCATCAGCTTCCAAGCAAAATGAAATCCTACAGCAGGCTCATCTTAGCTTCAAAGCAGGAAGCACTGTATTAAATTTCTTGCTGCTTAATATCCCTTTTAAGGTTCTGCTGAACACACAGACTGCGGGTCATAGGTCTGGGATAGCAGTACCATGCAACAAACCATGTGCCGGTCTCCTGCAGTTCTCCCCAAACCTTTACTGCAACAGGTCCACCATAATGGTGGTCTGATGCTACCCCTTTCACTAGAGCAGCCATGTTCTCTCTTTTGTGCTGTCACCCTGTCATCCTGTTTATGTCGATCAAGCCTCTGCTCTAGCTGTATTAGCTGAGGGATCTATTTAAAAGAGTAGCTGCTCTGGCCAACCCCCGCAAAGCCACAATGGATTCTCTAATAATTGCAGCAAGTGCAAGAGGAAAATAATCATTAGAATAAATGTTCTCCTGCACTCCTAGCAAGGACAGAGATGGAAACGGACATTTAAAAAATTACTTATTTCTCTTTGTTCCTGAGAGCAACATTCCAAATCTGCCCTCATACTGAATCAATTTCTCTCATGTTTAATGAGTCCAAGTTGACAGTGCTGGTCTTGGTGATAAGGTAGAGCCACTGCCAACAATGGAACCCAAAGGTGCATTTCTATAAACACTTCCCAGCCACCAGAGAAGGGAATAGATGAATTTTGGTAAAGTCTTCTTAGCTCCTACAGTAAAATCGTATGAGTTACATAAAGAAGAGTGCTTGCACACTAGGCACTCTGAAATGCTGCTAAATCTCAGGTACCAGAACTGGAGGCTATGGCAGGAGGAATGAACTGAAATATTCCTTAAGATCCATCATCCCAGTGAGTCACATTTGCCCAAACAGTACTTCTCCAGAAAGAGTTTAAAAGCCCTAAAGCAAAGTTTTCTTAACTGTAAACTCTTACAGTAATCTACATATCTATGCATAGCACTGACTACATTAAGCTGAAGAGCTCTAGGGCTCCTCCCTAGAGATCTGCAGGGAGATTATTTCCCACGAGAACAAGCTGTATTGATGTCATCAAACCAGACAGACATAAACTCTTTTCACCACAAGGTATGAAAAACCATCTCTATGATCTGTACTTTTAACTCTGGAGCTGGAGAGGGCCCATGGCAGCGAATAATAAGGCACTAACCATTTATATGAGACATTAAATGTTATTCTCTAAAGCTCTCACTCAAACAGTATTTACAATCTTTAGGAAACCAAATGAACCAGCACAGGCTGAAGCACAAGGAACATGTGAAGAGAAGCTCAGAACTACATTTTCTTTATATTTAATCTTGACAGTCACCCACCTTTCTCAAAGCTAAAAGGAGGCAAACCAGAATCAGTGTTCAAACGAAAAACATCAGACTGAAAATAAATGCCACTAGCAACAAAATATGTAAATGATCTGAAGAGCCTCCACTCCACAGCATGAGTGCAGTAGAGGAGACAAGTAAAGGAGAGCACCAGAGCTACCAAACCCTGCCAAATCCTCTGGCAGCAGAACATAAACACAGAATGTGTGGCTAGCCAGAAGTGGCCAGTCTACCGGGCTTTGGATACACTATAACAATACACTGCAGATACAAATCAGGCCAGAATTCCCATGTCACAGAAGTGAGGTGGTGGCAAAGAAAGAGCAAGGTCCAACAGAGACAAAAAAAAAAAACAACAAACCACCACACAGCACAATGCAGAAACTCCAACCAACACCCAAGTACACTTAAAAAGTTAGTAGTAGCATGAAACACCGCGAGCAAACATGGCCACTTCTCTCCCAATAATAACCTTCTGCACTAGTCCCTCACTGACCTAAGCTAATTCCACAATATTTATAATTTTTTTCTAGAGATGTTCCTAATTCTGAATCTAGCTATCCAACAGACATTCCCTTCCATTGATAAATATAGCCTTCAACAAAGATCATCTACCATATTCATCTATCAACAGTAGATGTATGAATGCAAGTCACAGAAACTGTATAGTCATTACTCTGAGATCATGGATTTCAATCCTGTGAAAAGAAAACTAAAGAAAAGAATATGAAGTCACCCATTAACTACAATGCATTCCAAGCTAAAATAGATTGCATGGTTTTCCCCACACATAAATAAAAATAAACTGAAAGCTTCAAATGAAGACATTTATTGTATTTTCTGCTTTATAAAAAAAGCAGAAGTAGCTCAGTTATTACGGCAATGGACAGAGGAGTTCTGAAACACTGAAATTTGGGCATAAGGATTTATGGTTTGTGTATTTTTCATAGTCAGAAAAGGACTTGATTGTCTGACCTGTAGCAAAATACATTGGTACTGCTGGCGAGACTGATACAGACACATGTGCAGCAGACAGTGCTTCTGCTACGCATTATTCAAAAGAGGTTCTTACAATCTTTTAACTGTAGTTCAGTCAGAAATTAAGAGAAATTGATTTCTGAGACACTGTTGTAAGTGCTCCCACATAGCATTAAAAAACCCTATTTTTATCCAACTTTCATCAATTACCCACACATCAGTTCATGAGAAAATGTTATTCCTTTGTTCATCCATTCCTAGAATACTATAAGGTCAAAGATTCAGTATCAACAGCTTACTTGCATTCTGGCAGGCCTCCAGGACAGTGTTTTCCCTTTATCTGGCCACTTAATATCTTCTAACAGTTAAAAGGGTCTTCAACAGCCGTTATTTTGCATTTCCACATGATATTGGCAGGATGGCAAGGACGCTTCTTTTAAATATCACGTATAATTAAGTGAAAAGCATTACAGAATAACACAATTTGATCTCATTACACTTGTTGCCAGACAGCAAAAACCAAAAATGCAGTAAACTCAGTTTCTAGGGAGAGATAACAGAGCATATTTCTTAATATCCTCATGTTAAGAGGGTTATTGAAGTCTCCCTCAACATATGTAAAAATGTGGTCACAGTGCCATAAATTCAGTATGTGGGATGTGTTGGTACTAATTACTGATACAGAACCTTGACATTAGACATTGCAAAAACTAAGCATCAACTAGACTAGCTCTATGACAGCAAAGAGATAATTATTAGGCTTCCACTCTTAAGGAATTCCCAGGACTTACTAATGATAGCACACAAAAAAAACCTGATCAAAGAAGAATAGAAGCTTTTTTCATTATGATAAAATGACCCACCTCTAAGAAAAAGATTATATATGCTCAAACAGTAAAAGACCCACTTAACAACTGCTTTGTCATGCATTTGCTATAGATGTCCTAATCCCATAATAATTTTTCATTTTCACAGAGGCATCCAAGGAGGCGATTGACTAAATATGTCAACAGTTTCTTGATGACTGCAGAGTTAGAAAAAGAACTATATCTCACCTGTGTCCTTGCCTTTAGCTTTGTCACTATCTATGCAGGCAAAGACAGACAGGCTACCAAATTTGTGACTAATCCATGCCGTGAAAACGATATGCTCAAAGAAATTATAGGATCATGTATTAATGTGTCTGAATTTTGGATTCCAAACACAACTCTGAATGCAAAGCCTATTTTCAAAATTGCTTAGATAATGAGAACCTGTAGTCCAGCTACGTGAGTCTTTCGATCACTGGCATGGTTTAATATTTTAAGATCAATTCTGAGTCTCTCAGAACTGTTATGTTTAAAATTCCAACAGTTCGTCTAAGGTATAGTGTTCATGAAACAATACACAGAATTTTCAGATCTGTCACACCTAAAAAAAAAATCAGGACTAAACGGAAAAGTTTACCTACCAAGAGTTTTCATTTTCACGTGCTTCTTTTCCCTAGCATTTTGGGATTTAACTCTTGCACCTGTATCTGACCTCTGCACACTAGCTACAAAACCTCTTTGCTGGAAGGGGAGTTTGGCAATGAACCTGGTTAGCCAGACAATTATGGTGGAATCTCCATCCTTGAAGGTTTTCAAGACTTGGCAGAAAAAAGCCACAGCCTACCTCATCCAGTCTTGGCACCAGTCTTGCTTCAGTGGGGAGGCTGGACTAGATAACCTCCAGAAATCCCTATAAATCAGGATTTGTCTGAAAATGATACAGCGGACAGTACACTGGTATTTCCTTCCCCATGAGTGATAGAAAACATGCCCCTTAAATAGACCAGACTTCAGAACAGCCCTGGCATGCCAAGAAGTAGTCTGGGATGTGCAACCAATATTGCTTTCTAGATTTTCTGGTTTTGCAATGCTTTCTCATGTTGTTTGTGCCCAGGACAAAGCCTTGAGGAAATAATATTCTTTATCCAATAGGTCTATAGCTTTTCTATTAGCCAAAGCAAGCTTAACATTAATACAGCTATTTCTTTATGGTATAATATACTTATTCAGACCAACCCTTCCCACAAAAACAAGATGTAAAAGCTTCCCACACTACATTTGGAGAGACACATAAACTCCTGGCACTTGGAGTTCATCAGTACAGAATTCTCCAAGCCAGTACTCATATGCCCACAGTGCCCTCTCTTCCCTGTGAGCCCCTTCCTAGTTCCAGTCAGTAATTCTGGATCTGTTTTACCTACATGGATGACGCTTGAGCTTTTTCTTGGGAGGTCCACAGTCCAGCAGTGTCACACTCTACCCCCAGTACTCATTACGGCATTTTCAACTTAGATACTTTTCTTCAGAGTTCACCTGTCTGGAAGAGCTGCATGTTTCAGAGACTATATGAAAAAAACCACAAGGGAAGCAAAGCAGCATCTTTTGCACACTGCTCTCACTTTTAGAAAAAAATTCCCCCCAAAAGTCAAGCACCCCCTGCGCTCCAAGAAATTTTAGAAGAAAATTTTAGGCTAAGCTAAGACTCATAGGACAGTCTTATTTCTACTTGCCTTTTGACTTTCCACTTTTAGAAGGTGTTCTTCCGAAACAATCTCTAACATCTTACTTGCCTGTCCATTTTTACTGGGAAGCAGTAAAAATGCTTTCTTTCACCACACACATACACTTTCTTTCACCATACACATCCATGCCCTCAGTCATTCAAATTGCTCTGTCAGTAGAAGAAAACCACATTGTTCACTAGTTCAATGTCATTCAGTATCTTCTGCTCTCAACTGCTATCTTCTAGTTGTTTCCCATGCATAATCTGGAAAAGTATTGATTACTCCTGTTTGATACTCTTACTGTTACTTTATTAGCCTTCAAAGAATACAAGATATTTCCATAAAAAAGGACACAAGCGTGTCACTCAAAAGAACAGTAAAGTTAACAGATGAACACAGAGAGACACATTCTAGAGTCAGGTCAGTCAACCCTGAAAAACATAAGGGAGACTATAAAGTATTAACTAATAAAATCTATTTCTATGACAAAGTGTAGCTTCATCTAATGTAACAGATACAACTTGTATTATGCTGGTTAATTTTTCTTCAAAACCATCAAAATGACAAGAAGTTTCCTATAGTCTAGCTATACAGATAAACTCCCTTTTAAGAAAAAATAAAAATGAACTTATTTTAATCTAAAATATTATAAAAACTGACAAAAAAGAAGGGAAAGTGTTGATACTACATTTAGAACACAACCACCCTCATTCAACAGACTGTGTGGAACTGGCAAAGAATGTCAGATTTGCAAAAAATGGTAACAAACAATTTTTCCACTGTCTAATCACATTTATTCGAGTTCCCTATAATACTGTATATTAAATACATAATAAATAAGTCATTTATATATAAATAATTTCAAAGTTATCTCAGTCTTGTGAGGCATTGCAGTGTTGCAACTTTTAACTACTAAATGATTTTACATAGATACAAAATTTGAGATGACATAATTAAGTTACTGACAAACTGAAAATTTATCCATTTTTCCTCCTTTCTGTATCCTTTCTGTAAGATTTTTATAGCAGCAACAAAAGTTATTTCACTAGATAATCATTAATGCAACAGAAATAATTCAGCAAGAAGGTAAGGTGTATGTTACTACAATTACTGTCATTTTATGGCTTCAATACATATTTGTGTAGAAGGCTGAATGCAGTAAACACATCAGAGAATATCATATTACCCAATAACACACAGAGCCAGCTACCTCATTGGCATTATAAAATGGCTGGTTTAGGTTCATGTTGTTGCAAGGATATTTTACACTTTTTGTTGTTCATTTTATTGGGTCATTTCTGATATGTAACATAGTGCACTTTTAAGATAAGAGAAAAGAACATGGATATAAACACACACACGCATGCTATTTAGCATGTCCTAACTACTACCACCTAAAAAGTATATAGTCCATAGGTGAGAACTTTAAACAGTTTATGTACACTATTACTTGCTTGAAATATTATTTCTGAAGCCATTAAAGTAAAATTAGGAACAAGCAATGATGTACTGAAAATTTCAAGAGGAAATATTCTCAACTCATTGGTTGTCATCTTATTTAACAGGTGTTTTATTTTTAAGAAAAGAAAAAAAATCCCAATATATTTTTATCAGCCACATTGGTCACAAACCAGCAAAGGACAGAAATGCATGCTTTTCCAGGATGTGTATTATTCCTGCATGAGAGGAAACCCTTGCCTGTTGCTCTCATAAGTATTTTTTTTAGATTTTTTAACAGAGTAATAATCTGAAACAGACAACCAAACACATACATAAAAGATATCCTCTGACACCTTCTATTCCCTTTCTCATCAAATGAAGTGGGCCACAAAAAGACCATAACATAATTAGAATTTCATATTCCAGTTGCTCTTGAATAGTTTTTACTCCAATAGCCACGTTTCCCTCCCTGTTTTAACACTGCAACCGCTTGTTTCAGAAACACTCCAGCCTGCACCCCACAGAATAGCTTTTTGTATTAGAATTACTCAATGTCCTGGGAAGGAGAAGTTCTACAACCTCACCACAGTTTATCCAGTCAGGCACAGCCCTGAGCAAAAGTACAGGGAAGTATAACTGTGGAAGAAAGACTTTTGAAATGAGTAACAGGACTGACCTTTGAAAAGTTGCTACACTTCTTGAAGACAGTGTTCCTAACTCTTCTCAGTCCTGCTCCAACATCCAACATAGGCCAGGTGTAAACTCTGCTTCTGAAGTAGATTGTGAAGATTTCAGTTCTGAAACTTGCTGGGGCTTCTAAGGTTTTTATTTTATAATCTCTTTAGTTACCTAGTTTACACCTAATTTACAAAATCATAATTCTCTAGTCCTAGAAAATAGTGAAAACAATAGTCCTGGGCATTTACTTTAAAATCTTGAGGGTGTTTTCTACAGGATTACCTTTAATTTCTTCCTCTTTGTTTAATTCCAAGCAGGTATGAGCTGGAGTATAAACCAGAAGTTAGAAGTTTCCTATGTTATCATTAGTGTGGTATCTTTACTTTGCAACTAACTAGTGTTTTGTTAAACAACGACAAGATTTTGTTTTATTTTCGTAGTGGGATTCCAGTACCTCTGCTACAAATCTGAGGATCTTTGGGGTTATGCAGATTTCCCCCCAACCCCCTTAAGAAAAGGCCTTTCTGTACTTTTTGAAATTTCATGTAGGTTTAAAATAAAACATTACTAGGAGCACCAACTGCACAAAATCATTTGCCTAGCCACATCCTTTGTATACATGTAGAGGTATCTTAAACCCTCCCAATTTTTGACGATAAAGTAGCCAAACATTTTTCAAATTTTCTGAAGACCACATGCTGCATATTTAACCATTTCCATTTTTACTGGCCCAAGCCCAAAACATTTACAAACAGAAGGATGAAAAAAAATTAGAAGTGCCTATGTAGAGAATAACTCCTGTAAAGTTTAAAGCAGTAAGTATACACATACTATAAAATCCAGCCACTCTAAAATTACTGTAGCTGTAACTGATTATAGTAATTAAGCCTTCCCATTACATACTTATATTGAGTTTTCTATTTTAAAAATTATGTTTCTCAAACTACTTTAAAAATGGGCAAAGCAATACATAACATTGCCATGGTTTTGACAC
>JAVSBS010024591.1:13441-33898 GCA_033124195.1 Coracias cyanogaster | reverse complement strand
GTATTTTTGACACCCCCCCCCCCCCCCCCACGTTTTCCAGTTGGGTGCCATGCTTTTTGTTGCTGAATCTTTTCATGCTGCTGCCACTTATGGCATGCATTGAGGTGACTTTTAGTTACTGTTATTAATGCTGTAACTCTTCTGCTCTCAGTCACTTCTGTTCCAGCAAGCTTTATCATATACAAAGAGACTCTGCAAGTACGATAAATGTGACTTGAGAGTCCAGAGCAACAAGTAATTTCTTAATATGAAAAACAAAAAGCTAGGATTAGAAAACTGCTAGGCTGATCATTGATAGGTCCATCTCTCCGGTAACACTGTTTCTGTTCTATTTATATGGTCCACTAGGCTGTGAAAGCAAGGAAGAGGTCCCTCTGCCACCCCGTGAAATGGGCTGATCCTTCCTGAAATTGAACTGTCATCATCAGATTCTTTCCTTCTCCCTTTTTATAGTTTATCATATGAGTATGTTACCTCTGAAACCCTTGAGCTGAAAACTTTCTTTCCCCATTTTGTTTGCTTTACATGCCCCTGCTGTCCTTCTTGTCTTGCTCATATCATAAACACAACCTTTTCAGTAAAGACTGGCCAAAGCCATACACCTGTACTATGTCTTATGAGAGCTTGAATGAAATAAATTTATAATCTCAAGCTGAAGGTAGCAATCAGTTCCTCAGCTGGAGCTAGAATGTGTGCTCTGACAGCCTGAGACAGGAAAAGGCCAGGAAGCCTAACACATATGGTTAGATCTGAGGCAGCACTTGCATATTGTAAGAGTTATCTTGTCTGGAACCATGGTGTAAAGAATCAATAGAAATAAATTGCTTTTAAGAGGGAGTTAATAAAAATTGACTTGTATATTGGGCTAATGTGGAAAAAGCAGGCCAATTTTCTTTGAGTTCATTATACTTTTCTGTCAATAGCACCAGTAATAAATTTGTGTAACTTTAAGAGGGTAAAAGTGTTTGCATAATGCAGATGATAATTGACAATTTTAGGATAAAAAAATAAGAATATTCCTGAAATATAACACTTGAGTCCTTGACCATTTAACATTAACTTCAGTAAAGATCAGCATATTCTGCATAAAGTACAAAGCTGCACAATTAGTTATATTGCAGCTGTGGAAGAATAATGAAGATTCATATTCTGCTGAAACCTTTAGTGTTTTCTTCCAGAATCAGAGCCAGTTTAGTAGAACGATAGTCCCATTTAATATTTTGAAACAGAAATACTCTTATGTGATTAGTGTAGGGTTTAACTCTTTAATAGTAGTATCTGTAAGAGACCAGTTACTGCAGAAAATATTATAATAACAGCAAGAGAAAGGAACACAGTAAGAGAAAAAATCAAAGTAAAACCAATTCCATACATAAAAAGTGGCAACTGAGCCAGATTCTTGATTTTTAAAAAATTGTTTCGGAAATGCTCTACTTTTCTAGACAAGACAACCAAATAGTCTCCAGAATGAACACCTTCCTGGAGGGCAACAATGAACAAAAGAATCATAATGAAAGAAGAAAATGAGAGGATTACATTTCATGAATAACATAAGTTGTTCTTACATTGCCACTTGAAATGTATAACATCGTGAGCTTGGGTGCTTGCTATATCTGGACAGAGGGATAAGTTCCCTTTTTCCTCCTGAAATAAGTTTAGTTATTGGCCTGCCTTGATTATTTATTTATTTATATATATATTTTAATTTTATTTTGGACTTCCCTTCCTTCTCCCCCTTTACTTTTCACTGTGATACCATCTTGTGATTCCTTCTGAAATCAGTAATCAGGGCCAACTTTTGTATAAATTGTCTGGCAAGAAGCCATTATCATGTTTTACAATATTTTCTCTGTTCACTGCTATTAAAAAAACCTCAGAGTTGGTTTTACTACACTTAACAGATAATTTTATAAACCTAGTAATTGGTGTAAGGAAATAGTGTTTGAAAAAGGTTTAGGGCAGAGTAAGAATGGCCTTAGCCTTAAAAACTTCAGAAACTCGCAACACACATACAGCCGTCTGAAGTAAAATCTTAACAGCTCACAGGTTCATTCCATGAACTTACAAAATATCAAGATTTGTATTGCATGAATAGTTATATTCTTTTATGCTCTTATTATAAAGTTGTCCATTTAGAAGAAAGCTTTACAGTAAAAATCATTGCCTAGAGAAGATACCTTGTATGGAAGAGAACATCTGTAACACTGTGCTTAAAAAGGGAGTGGAGATGCTCTATTGTACACCTTTCTCTGCAGCCCTAAGAGGCTAGAAAATCTATTAAGAGCTGTAGGTGGAAGAACTTGGCGTAGGTTAAACCCGAATCCGGTAGAACCAGTGTGATCACCTCCTTTCGTGCAGTGTCTTCCTCTCGGGTGGCGTGACAAGCGCCCCGTTCGCAGTCGGCGGCGGCGGCGGGGCCGGGAGAGCCGTCAGCAGGGGGCGCGCTGGGAGCGGCGTGGCCGCGCTGTGCACCCCCGGCGTGGTACGTGCCGTTCGTTCGTCCGTCCGTCCATCCATCCATCCATCCTCCCTCCTGCGAGCCAGAGCTGCGGGGCCGCAGGGCGCTAGCTGCCACACATCTCTGCCGCTAACAGCAGCCAGCCTCATTCCAGTGAGGCTAAAGAAACTTCCTTTCTACTTTTCCCAGTTCCACACTCCCAATCTGTCCTCATCAGCGTTGTCCAGAATACTGTGATTTAAGAACTCAGAATTAAGAATTATGCAACTGTTGCCTTTCTGTAACAAAAAGGAAGAAATAGCATCCCTTAAGTGAACAGGGGAGGGGGAAGGAGAAGGCTTAGTTTTGTAACAGCTTTTCCAACTTGGAGGCTGAAATCCATCATGAAACAAAAAGTACTTCTAAGTTGTTCCATCAGTTTATAATTGTTACCATTTCAATATAATTATTAAACAATAGGAACAGTCAAATAATATCTACAATAGTTATAAGTTATTTAACACTTGGTTTATTACTTAGTGATGGAAATTAATGAAGTATTTTCACTGAACAGATTTTTATTCCTAAGACTTCCAAGAATCATCTCTGAAAGTCATGGTCACATAATCTTGGAAGTAGACACAGAGTAGTTCTTCTTTCCTTGAAAGCTTATAGCTGTCCACAGGGGTTTAGGTCTTTTGGGTGGGGTTTGGGTTTTTTTTTGCTGCGGGGATGGTGATGGTGGCATTGGGATTCGGTGGGGTTTTGTTCTTTTTCTCCATTAAGATACAGGGATGGGCTAGAATTGTGTAACAAGTTGCAACCTCTCTGTACATAGTCTGTATTTCTCCTGTTCCTTCTACGTGTGGGAGTTGTAACATTGTTTGTGAAGCACAGTAAATCAGATCTGGTTCTTTAAGGCTAGCTTCATCAACATGTGCCATTACTGGCAAGTAAGGACAAAACCACAAATGGCCCATGCATGCAAACTGCCCCTTTGTATTGGCTTATTGAAAGCCGACCTGGATGCCTTTTCAAGATGCTCAGTAGTTTCATTCCAGTCGTTGGTTTAGAAGTATCTGGGATACCAGAACTGTGAGAATTTTAGCTACCATACAGAATTAAAACCTCTATCCGTATATTTACTTTTGAAAGTTCTTAACATCATATCTATGTGAAGATCACATGAACAGAGATACGACATAACTTTGTTGTGGAGATAAATTTGGTAACTCCAGCTGCAAGTAATAGTATGTATTTATACATGAAACTTGGTTATTAATTGGTCAGTACCATTACAAGTAAAGTCAGTATTTTGCTGGGTTGGGCAAGTTTTACATGGAATTTTAATTCCAGGCTAGATAAGTCATTATCAGTTCTGAAGGTCTTTGGATTGATTTTTTGATTGGTTGTGGTTTTCCTTCTTAAATATGAATTGAATGATATATTTGGCAGAGCAAAATTCCCTGCTTATGCTGGGCTATCAAGTAAGTGGCTTCAAACGGAACATTCAGCATCTGATAACATAACATTAGTATAAACAGGATCAATGATTAGGAACTTGCTTGAACATGTCAACATCAATCTAAGTGCTGAGGTTATTTGCAAACAGGTTTTTTTTAAATGACAAAACCTTATTTTTGCAAAGCATTCCCAGTAATTACTGGTTTTACTATCGGTAGCCTCAAGACCATATGCTTAATCTTGATACACACAACAGAAATGAATTGGGTTTTCATCTACTGTGGGTGGTCATGCTTGATTAGATCGCCTGATTTTTCTTTTTTTAATCCTTACGTGAACAGTCCTGTTGATTTTAAGAGATGTTGTTGCTAAACCTCATATGATTAGATCAATATCACTGTGTATTTATATCAGTGGAATATTTTCTATTGTGCACTTACATAAAAGATGTATTGTATTCTTTGTTGGTATGTAATGTGGCAGATCTGAAGCATCAGTTTAAACACAATATTAAGTAATTGTCACAGACTAATAACTACAGTAAGATTTGAATAATAAAGCATGCATTTATCTGGTTCTTAACTATAAATCTAATTAATGGAGTATTTATAGCTTGCATGCATTTCAGCAGGACATAATAAATATTGTGGTCTATAATTATTTCACAGTGATAGGCAAAAATTTGAAATATTAATTTTACCACTGTAAGAGTTCTTATACTGAAACTGTTCCATTTATAAATTCTACTTAAAAACATTGTATACCAAGAGTGCATTGTTAATAATAAAACAAGTATTGCAGAAAGTGAAAGCTACAACTAATAAGCTTTAAGTATTACTTTTTTAAGTGCTGACTTTTATTCAAGATATCTTTAACATATTTTTTAAGTAAATAAGTGAATTACAAGCTTCTGTTATAAATGTGTTAGCTATTACCAGGAAGTCCAAAGTTTTGTTTATTTTTATACAGGAAACATACATATTTTACTAGCTGAAAACTTGATATTTTATATGGCATTTCAGTGCTACTATCTCTATATTGCTGTCTCTCTATTATAGTATTATACCTGCGGTTTTAGTAATGTACACATTTTGTGAAGCTTTTTCGGTAGTTCATGTGCCAGAGTTTTAAATATATCTTCATTGTATGTAAGACTGAATGTGGCCTATTAACACTATTAAATCAGTTAACATTTGAAAAAACACCCATTGTTTTCTGTACAGGATAATTTACTTAGTGCATGCACAGTAATAATCCATTCTACTATTTGAATCCATGTAAACAAATGACTCAGTCCTACTGCCTAGGTGTTAATTGGGAACATACAAAATACTTTTCGTGGAAAATGAGTGATATTATCTGGAGCATGTGATTATGTAAATCACAGATTGGTAATAGTTATGAATCTATTCAGCAGATTCATTACTAAAAATGATACGCTGTTGATGAAAGCACT
Organism: Coracias cyanogaster; assembly: GCA_033124195.1. Classification (NCBI taxonomy): domain Eukaryota; kingdom Metazoa; phylum Chordata; class Aves; order Coraciiformes; family Coraciidae; genus Coracias; species Coracias cyanogaster. The sequence goes on along the minus strand of JAVSBS010024591.1, from coordinate 28,541 downwards.
GCTGAAAGAAATAGCTATACAATTGTTTCTCTTGGTCATGTCAGACTGATAAATGTAAAAGGTTAGGTGAAACATGGCCCTACTAAGCAAGAGGTTCTATCTCACACTGTTGTCCTTGTGGCCACTGATGCACCTGCTAGCTCTCGCCACACACTGCATGTGTTGTTTCTGTGGGCAAGGTTTCTCAGTAAGCCTCTTTTACTCTATCTGTGAAGCAGAGGGGCTGTCTTCCACACAGGAGGGCTGTGGCTATTGCAGCGAATACTGCATTCAGAAGCAGTGGCAGGAGAAAACAGCAGCGGGTGAAGTTCCCAGCATATAAAACACCAGGATGATTACCATCCTCTCATATCGATGTTGTATTTAAGCAGGAGTAGGACACTGACTCCCATTTTGCTATTATAGAGAAGAAATAAAGCTGAGCTGCAGAATGAATTGGTAGCTAACACCATGATTAGTCTTAGCTGTTAGCACAAGTTGTAGGATGTGGAGGGGGGAAGAGGAGAGGGAGGGGGAAAAAATCTTTAATGCTGCCTAGGGAATACGGTGGAATTTAGAACAGATACCATTGCGGACTAACAGCACGCCTGATTGCACTTGAGTTGAATCACTGAGAAGCAGCCTCATGTTGTATTGTACCGTTTTTAAGGCTGAAGGAAGAACAGCAAAATAGTAATGGAGTTGTGTACAGTATTTCTGCATAAATGGAAAATAATATAAAGATGGTGGTATGTAATTTGTATTTTGTTTTTAAGAAGAATTTAATCCAGGTATGTATCCTTTTTGTGGTTTTGTATCTATTCTACGTATATTCTTCTATTTCCTTTGTTTCCTTTCCTTATTTTTATTCTGAATGCACCTCCCACTGTTCTAGCTAATGCAATGCATTGACTTGTAACTGATTTGCTTTCTAATCCTATAATGTTGATGAAACTGGGCTTGTAGACTTAAGAATCAACATTTCGTTAAAAACTTGGGGGGGTGTTATTTTGTAATGTTGATAAGTTCACAGTCTAAGTTGAGTAAAATAGTATAGTATTTGATTTCACAATGAGTCAGAATGTTTTAATTGATACAAAAAGATAAATAATTTGGATATAGAAATACATTACTAAAATATAGTACATTTTTCTTATGTCTGCCAGTACTTTTTTCGTAGTTCATTATAGGATTAGTAATAAACTGAGCTTTACGGATGCTTATGTATTTCTGGGTTGTGATTAATCTTCAAGATGAACACCCTGTAGCTTTCTTTTGAAGAGGCAGATAGCTCAGAATACATGCTTGATTCTGTTTCATAGCTAAACCTATGTGTTAGAATACTCTCTCTCATGTACCTACCCAAAACCACAACCTAAAAAATCCCCTGTAGCTATTTTATACTTCTTTGTCCATCCTTTATGTTCACGAAGATACCATCAGTATTTTGCTTTCTGCAATTCCAGAGGCCAAGGGACAGTAGCTGAAACTAATTTCTTACTATGAGATTGACGGCTTATTTTGCTTTAAGAGGAAGAATTATGCAGATATAAAAATCTGATTGTATTCATTAACCCCCAAATTTCTTAAGTCACCTAGGTCCTTCTTTATTAATAATATCTTCATTCAGCTGAGTACTGATTGTATGTAGTAAGGGAAATAGAATATAAAGCTATGTGTCCTAAAGTAAGGACACTAATAGTTATTTTATAAAGGGCATATTTAGTAAAAATGTAGTAAAACCATGTAAAACCTTAAAAATAATGCTCATCTGATTATTCAGTTTTCCTGAAATATCTTAAAACATTCTGTTGCATTTCTAATTTGAATGCAGCCCAGTTTTAAGTAAGATTATTTTTTAATAACATGTTGATACAAAAAGGGTTAATACAAGTTTAAAATCTTAATACTGATGTTAACCCTTTGTGGACAGGAATTATTGAGCCTTGAAAGTGTTCAATGTTGTAAGATTATTTAGTTGTCTTCTGATGTGAAAATAAACTCTTATCATAAAGTTGTAGTTATTGCTCACAGAGGAGGTGATACAATGCTTGTTTTCTGAACAAAGCTGTAAGTGATTATATAAAATATATACCTTTCGTGTAATACAAAACTATAATTTGGCAATTGGAAATGTAAGGTTATATGACACATCTGAGTGCTCTAAAAATCAGTGCTACTTTTCTTACATATGAATCTACATACCGAGAAAAGTAAGCTGATGCTGTTGAGTCTAAAAGCATTAAGAGTAAAAAGCAATATGTAAGGTTAAAATGTATTTTGTTCATCATAACACACTTCTGTAAAGGATATTATCATAAAAGTTATGGTTAACTATCATCTCAAAGACCTTTCATATAAAAAGTCATGATGCAAGGTAAATGCAAGGTATACTCTGAAGAGAGTTGTCTGAGGGTTTTCTGATCATTTGCTTATCCTGCAGTGATGTCAGCACATTATCATAATGACTATATATTGCTGTGGAAACACTTAGAAAATCACAGGTGGAGTACTGGGAGTCCAGAGTATTATCAAGGAGGAGAAGACAGGTAGCTCAGACTATCTCTAAATTCATTGAAGTATCAAGGAGGAATGAAAACTCCACATTTTAACTGTAGTGTTGGGAAAATATAGGAAGTATGAAGTAGTATGCCAAATTCTATCTTGTGAGACCATGGTAGTAAAACAGAAGCTCTAAAGCATAAAAATTCTTTGGCACCTAAGAAGCTTCTTGTACAGGTTTTGTTTTCTCATCTTATCTGTGTCAATTAAGTTGATGGTTCTAAAGCAGAGGTTCTTCATTTCAGGTGGAAAAGTATCACTCCACAGTTGTCAGCATATTGAAGCAAAACAACAATTTTTTCATATAATATTTTTGCAGCAAATTGGTAGATACTAAACATAATTCTAAATCTTATCAATGAACATAATTTCAGGTGTGTAGCAAGCATGGCTCCTATCTGTGTGTGCCTACTCATCCTAGTGCATGTTGCTGTCAACTGTGTTGTAGTGTTTTATGGCTTTTTACAAATGTAGATGTCACAGATGAGTCCTACCATTTATCGAATGAAAGACCTCTTTATTAAAAACTATCCATTTAATACTTTTGTATTCTAAAAATTTAATTGAATTATTAGTTAACTACACTTTGGCAAATATTTAAAACACTTTTGTGGGGGAAGGATGGAATCCAGAGAGTTTACAAGTAAGATTTTGCCCTTTTAAAGTTGATCCCTTAATCTAAACATTTCACAGAGAATTTTTATCAGTAGTTTAAAAAAAAAAAAATCACAGCTCTCTAAAACAGTCTGTGTTATATAGAGTGATGTATTGCACACATGGTCACAGGTTCCATGGGGATCTCTGTCCAAAAGAGATGTAATTCATAGCAGGGAATTGCCAATCCCAAGGCTCAGCCCAGTACAACTAGAGGATTGAAATTCTATACCTGGAAGAAAATTTAGGGATTCAAAAAAATATTTTCTGATAGAATTATTATTGAATCATAGAATCATTTTAGTTAGAACAGACCCTCAAGATTAAGTCCAGCTGTTAACTCTGCACTGCCAGGTCACTGCTAAACATATCCTTATGCACCACGTTTACATGTCTTTTAAATACCTCCAGGGATGGTGACTCCACCACTTCCCTGGGCAGCCTGTTCCTACAGAGATTGTTTGAAGTTGCTGAGAAGTTTGAAATATTAGTATTATATGAGACTTTGAATGTACACTCAGTATACTGCAAATAAATCCTCTGCTCTTCAGTATAAATTATGTCTCGAGAGCCTAGGTGATTTAGTACTCTAAATAAAAGTCATTAAAAACACCAGCAAAATTAAGTACAGCTGAGATTTGCTTAAATGCATATTATTCTTTAAAAGCATTAAATAGGTTCTAATTATTCTGGACTCTATACAGTAAATCTCTTGTTTGTTTGTGGTAATCAGACATCATAGCATGCATGTAAGAGTCTAACTCATACTTAGAAGCTAATATGCATGGTACTGGCCTAGTAATACAATTATCCCTATATTGTCAGCAAATAACTTTTCCCTCTCTAGGCTTCCCATTCGTTTTGTAGCCTGCATTTAATGGACTATTAAGTGGAATTACCTCTAAGTCTTAACATCTTTTAAAGTGAGAATATTGACTAAAAATAAGTCTATGTAGGACACCATACATCATATATGCAACTGTAAAAGGGGGTAAAATGGACTGTCAGGTTCACTACTACTTTCCATATACAGTACATTCTTTTTTTCTTGTTGTTCTTTTCATTAAAAATGTTGATGGAACAACTGGAAAGATTAAAGGAAAGTGGGTTAGTACATTTAGCCAAATATTTAAGCTATGTTCCAAATAATGTGCAGTCTCTTAACCCTTGTGTGCATTAATATATTCAACTACACTATACTAAGTTATTGACTGCTTTTCAGATGGAGCACATTTTAACTTTTTGAATCTGTTCAAGAGCTATTTACATTTAAGTATTAATCTACTGTATTTGGCAAATCTCTCTTGTTTTCAGTTCTAGTCAAGGCCATTGTCCTTTAAGAATGGTTGCTTAAAACAAAATGTTCATATTTGTAATATAAATAACATACTACACATTTGTTTCCAAAGAAATAATGTTCTAAATGTCTTCTGCAATTTTATTACTAGTTCATAAATAATTGATTGGCAACTTCAAGCTTACCATTGCTGTAACAAGACTTCTCAGAGAAGTGCAAATATGAATATGCACAAAGATGAGGAGAAAAATATAACTAAAAAAAAATTATAAAATGTTTATTTTTTTTCAACCCATGTCTTTTGTTTCAACAGTAGTTGAGGAGACAACATCTTTGCCTTTGAAAAAAAAAAACACAAACAAACCTATCTTTTCCCATAGTGATCATAGTAGTAGGGAAGCAGTGAAGATTACTTTTGTCTCTAGAATAATTACTCATCCTAGATAGCTAGGAATCTACGTTTTCTTCTCAGCTGTCCTGAAGAAAATATTCTTCTGCTTATATATTACAAAGTAGTTTAATTGAAAATAACTGTTAAAACACTGGGTTAATTTACTAATATATGGAATTCTAGATATGGTTTCTGTTTCAGACACTTCTAAATCACAAGCCAAAGTCAATTTAAAGCTTGTGCTACTTGCATCTGTTGTTATCCTTAAACTTTATTAAGTTGTATGCTGAAAGAATGGATAAGTCAAGTAACAGCTATGAATGACCAGTCTTACAGTGTGACTGTTAAATATTTAGGTTGGATTAGATAGTGTACTTGATGGCGTATGTGCAAGGTCATCAGGACAGCAGTAGGCTTTGAGGGTTAGAAAATAAGCAGAATGTAGTTTCTTTAGATTTGGGCTTGAAACAGCAGTTTGGTGATTAGTTGTATTGGTTACATTCCTTCTAAATAGAAAGGCAACATGTGTAATGGTGGTTAAATAGATTAATAGCAGGATCATAGAACAGATAAACAAGCTGGTAGAGTGAGCGTTGCAAATTATATTGACAGACAATAGAAATAGCTTTCTAGCCAAAAGGAAAGAGTGCTGATAGCACTCCATACTTTCATGTGAATGTTGGAGGGAGTAATAGGACAGGGCAAAACCCTGCTGTTGAAAACCTGAGGAATTCTAGGAACAAAGAGGAGTTATCCAAAAGAGAAAGGAGAACTACTTTTGTGCTGTTGTCCCTGTCTTTGCCAGGGCCTTCAAGGCAGGTCATCTGTGCAGCATGTGCACTATTAAGATGAGTATCACTTTACTTTGAGAGACTCACTAATAACACAGATTTAAAATGTTAGTATTTAAGAATATGAGAAGAATTTAACAAGAATATAAAGGAGCAGATAATTGCTCCAAATTTATCTCTTCTAAGTTAGGTCATCTGAGATGATTGTCACTATAATGCCACTCTTACAGTAAACTAATGAAGCAATCTGGAGTAAACACTGTTATGCTTATCTAAAGGGTAGCATAGTTTCTGTCCAACAGACATACACTGGTGGTAAATACAGTTATGTCAGGATAACCTTATTGCCAGGTGACCATAAGACTAGTAAAAGACAATACTGGTGAAGGCTGTAGATCTGAATTCTAGTTATTCTGCTATTGATTCCTTATGTTCCTGATGGCTGAAAGGTTCTCTTAGCCTCAGTTTCTGCAGCTGCAAAGGAGATTGTTTACATTTTGTTTGTCATGTGTGATTAATTTATTTCTGCAAAGCATTTTACATGCCACAAATGGATGTTGCTTCCTACAGGCAGTAGCGACTACTTTGGCAGTATTACAGAATGGGATTGCTGCAGAAAAGACTTTCTGGTTTGGTTCGCTTCTGTTTTGTTTTCCATACTGTTTTGGTATTGTGAAAACTACCTGCTGTATGCCTTTTACAGAGGGAGACTGTGCTTTACTCTCATCTTCTTCCCTGTCCCCTTCCAATACACACAGACCTCTTGTAGTGGATTAATAGTGTAAATGTTATGTGAGACCGTGGTTCTGCCTGTTTCTTACTTTTTCGAGGAAACAGTCTGCATTGACAAAGCTACCTCTGAACGGTGAGGGCTGCTGCTGGGCAGCTTCATTTGTTAGGATCCAAACAGAAAGTCAGCAGTGATCTAGCAGTTCTTAAATACTGAAATTTTTAAAAGATCATTCAATTTCCTTTCTTTATAGAAATAGAGGGCTGGATTTGATAAAATGAAGAAAAATTTGGGATTCTGTGAGAGTCTGGGGTTCAGACATGTAACTAAAATACACTGCTTGTGTTATTTTAAAAGCTGTCATTCTTAACCTGTCCCACTCCACCCCCTCCTCTACCTGACACATTACTTTTAGACTTGGGAATAAGATCCTTTACACATGGTGCTTCCAATGGACAAGTTTTATTTTTAACAGTGCTTTGTTGTGAGCAGTATCCCTGAAATCAATCCAAATTACCTGCTCACTATCAAGTTGGCTGACAAAATATATATTCAGACCTGCTATGGGTAAAAAGTTAAAGGAAGTGTCATTGTGTCCTTTCTTTACAGAAGGAACCCGTTAACACTTTCCAGTTTCCTGCTCTGTAACAATCTAGAATAAAGTTTGTGCTTTACGAATGTAACATTTCAACTTCATTCTTTATACTTAGAATTGGATTAATGCACCAGCATTCAACTTTATTACATAAAATTTTATACAATAATTGTATAAAAATTTATTTTATAATTTATTGTATAAAATACATTTACGTAAGTGAATAAGCAAGAAAAGTAAAAATACAAAAAAGGGTCGTGGTGGTTTATTGGGAGACTTGGATAAAACCAGAAAATCACTGACTGACAACTTGCTGCTGATTCAAATAATTGACTTAGTCCTATGTGCTTCTCAAAAAACTGTTCCTTATTTCCTAGACTTTTATCCTACACTGACTTAAAATTGTAAGAACAAGCCTATGCAAGTATTTATAAAAAGAAATGGATGAGACCTCTAATGACTCAAACTTTATTCCCTGTGTAGATCTACAATTTTAAAAAATGAGTATTTGGCAGAGCAAAAGTAGGCTGTAAACTGATGAGCAGATCGTGTGACTAATATGGCTGAGATAGTGGAACTCGCATGAGAGAACATAAATCTGCTCTATTTAGCAGATCTCTGTATATTTTTAACAGTACAACTTTTAATTTACTATAGCATAGTCAGAAACTGGGTCTAAATAGAGTACTGAATTTGCAGCTATTTATGATATTTATTTCTGATAAAAAGCATAGGTTAGGCATTGACTGAAATATACATATGGCTGGCTATGAAATCAAGGTACTTCTACAGAGAAGAAGTAAACCTTGTAAAAAATAAATGGAAATGTTCCAGCTTCCGATAATTTCATTATTTCTTGATATTTTGTAGGCTGAGCCAGTAAACAAGACTTTTAGCTTGTTTGTACATTGTTGGTTTGAAGTCTTTTCAATGAGAAGAATGTCCAGGTCACCTGAGTGAAGAGGGCACTTAAAAGCTTGGTTGTGTGGGCAGAGGAGACAGGCAGTCACACTTCAAACCTTGTTCAATAAATGATTACAAATACTGAAGTTAAGAGCTGAATTGTTAATGTGTTTCTGTGTCTGTAAATGTGCCTTTGAGAGGTGTCCCAGGATGGTTCCTTCCTCTTCTTAATAATATGTGAAAGCAAGGTTGACTTTAGTGAGAGCTTTGTAATATTCTGAGATGCCATTTGCATGCCCTGAAAATTCCATGCAGTCTCACTAAGCATTCTTTTGCTTCCAAACATTGCTTGCTCTTAGTTCACTCTTAATACTCTGACTTCAGTTACAAGCCTGGAAGAAAAAGTCAAGTGCTACGCTGATGCATATATGTTAAAAATGTGATTCATTTTCCACGAATATTTCACCTTTTACAAAGTAACAGATAGCAGCTCTGGGAAGGGTGGAGAATGTTGTCTATTTGTGTTCTGCTCACTCTTGGGCTGCATTCCAATTCTTTTATAGGTAGAAAAGAAATGTCTGTTTACATTCTCTGTTCCAGGGGTTGAGGGCAAACAAATTTTTGCCAGCTTTTCCTCAGCTCCATTCAACATACTGTATTTTGCTGCTGCAGTATGAATCAGTAGTTAGTGTTTATTATTGACCATAACATGAGTATAATAGTAAGATCAGTGAAGACAAAGTCTGTAATGAAAAGATGAAAAAGAGGTTTGTGAGCAGACCATAATGTTTCAAGTAGTGCCATGCTGTTTGCAGACAAGGAGAATAGTTCATATCCTTTATTCGTCTTAAGACACCACAGAGCAAATTTTAGCTCTTCATGTACCCTGTATCTAAATGAACTTCTTATTCTGCCAAAGAATTTTTAGCTGGTTTAGAAACTGGAATGGCCATTTTAAGAACTACTTCTTTGTTGGATTCTTCTGAGCTATTTGTCTTGGTTTTATTCTGCAGGTATGAGACTGGGAGGTGAATGTACAAAAAGTACATTTATAAAATGCATTGACCTTCCCAGATATCTCATTAAATCTTTCCTTACTTTTCCATATTTTAGACCAAATTGCTTTCTTTTTGTATTGGGACCTGGTTTTGTCCTGAGGCATGTAAATCATATTTGTTTCTACCTCTTCCTCTCATTTTGTATAAGGTTGTGTTGGTTGGTGGTTGTTGTTGTTGTCTTTTACATTGTTCTGGTCACAGGAAAAAAAAACTTAATAACCTTTATGAGAATGCTCCACTAGTTGCCATTATAATTTTCTGTTATTTTCTATAGGGTGATATGTTTTTTTTCTCTTAAAAGAGAATCCAACAAGCTATGCCCAGTTTGTCCTGGCTTACCATAAAATGTGTTTAAGTCTGGTATGAAAAGAAAATATGTATTTCTCAGACCATAGTCATGTGCATAAATCAGTCTCAAGATGGAACAGTACTTCATGGATACAGTTGCACAGAATCCTACCTTGCTCCAAAAGACAAACCAAGAGACATTTGTACTTCTATTTTACTAGCTAGTATCAATTTGTTCTCTTGCTGTTTTTTTGACCACTACTGTGTATCATATGGATCTAAATTGAAGTGTCATTACTCTGAAAGAGTTAAAGTTGTAGAATTAAACTAGACAAGCCTGTAAATAAGTATAGCTTATTCATTTATGTTAAAAATATTTGCCTAGAACTGCTTTCAGCTTCAGTTGTTCATGAAAAAATATACTCAGATGATATGGGGAAAGCATAAATCAATACTTAACTCCTGTGTTTCCATTGTAACCCAGTAAAAACAACATCAGTATTATTGAATGTTAATTTGTTAGTTTGGCAGACATTGTAATGTCATTCCCTCCTTTTTAGACACCTCAAGAAGCCATGTGCAACAGAGTGAGATTTTGCAAGACATACCTTCAGGACTTCATTTCAAACAAGCAGATGTCTGGGGTTTTTTTATTTATTTTTTCTATCAAATGCCAGACAGCAGAGCATCAGTGCTTTATTTGTCTATAGTCTCTGTTGATGAAATATTTGCTGATTATCCTGTTGGCGTTAAAAATACTTGTCTGGATCAGAAATTCTGTTATTAATATAAATTACACTCCATGGTTTCTGCCTTCTTAAAGAGCCCAATCTCATCTTACACATATAAGATTTGCAAAGGAATGTTCACAAAGAAATCGGGAAATAGTACAAAAAGGAAAGAGAGTTGTCAGAGCAAAAAGGAACAAGACTTAACTCAGATTGGGCAAACAAAGAATCCAAAATTTTCTAATACTTTAAAAAGCACTGTTAAAAAGATTGCAAAGTGTCCATCTGCTCGCAACCTATCAACTGAAGAAGAGGAAATTAACAGAGAATTTTCACTTTCTCCAACTTTCAGTTACAGAGTTGCTATTGCCAATGGACTGCAAAAGCATATTTTTGTAACGAACAGTAATAACGAAGATATAGTTCAAGATCTATCTTCAAATGATAGTTCATATTCTGAGTCATTAAGTGATATAAAAAGTGATAGCAAGAAAAACGAACACTTACCACACACAATGCCTGTGAGACGCAACAGAAAAAGCTTAAGCAGCCTTGCACCCTCTGATGGAAGTTCGGATGGAGAACGCACTTTACACACACTGAAGCTGGGAGCTTTACGAAAACTAAGGAAATGGAAGAAGAGCCAAGAATGTGTCTCATCAGACTCAGAACTAAGTACATGGAAGAAAACATGGGGCTTAAGAAGTAAATCTCTAGACAGAACTGGCCGTCACCAGAAATCAAATACTCTTGAACCTGGCTTTAGTTCAACAGGTTGTATTAGTCAAACCCATGATGTTATGGAAATGATCTTTAAAGAGCTTCAGGGAATAAGTCAAATTGAAACAGAACTCTCTGAATTAAGAGGGCATGTTAATGCTCTGAAACAATCAATTGATGAAATTTCTAGTAGTGTAGAAGTTGTACAAAATGAAATTGAACAATTGCGAACTGGATTTGTACAGTCCAGAAGAGAAACTCGGGACATACATGACTACATTAAGCAGATAGGCCATCCAGGAAACAAAGCAAGTCTTAGGTTTCTAAATGTGCCTGAAGAGAGGCTTGAAAAAACTGAAAGCATAGTTTACAAAATATTAATAAATAAAATGGGGTTCTCAGAGGCACAAAGCACTATTAAAATTGAATTTGCCCAAAGACTTGGTCAACAAAGAGACTGTCCAAATGCAAAGCCAAGACCAATTCTTGTTTACTTTGAGTCATCACAACAGAGAGATTTGATTTTAAAAAAGTCTTATAAACTTAAGGGAACTGGCATTGGAATTTCTACAGATATATTTTCCCATGACATAAAAGACAAAAAAGAAAGAGGACTACCTTCCTCTCAGACATATGAGAGTATGGATATGAAGCTTTTAACTGTGGAGTCAAAAACTAAAATACATGACTGGGAGTCACCTGACAGTGATAAAGACTTGGAATCAGATATAAATAAGAACAGTTATGTGAAGGTATCTAAATCAGCACTTCAAATAAAAAAAAGCACTACAAAGGGGAGCATCAAGTCCCCAGATACTAAAGACCTTAATAGAACTGCTGACAATAGCACCTTTTTGAACAAAATTAATTATGACAATCAGTCTCTGGAATTTGACATGGAAAAACAATCAAAGACCTATTACTCAGACATGACTCCTCTATGGTATTTACAGAATGATTTTGCAACACCAAAACTTAGCCGTTCAGAGTCAGATTTCTCAAAATTGTGTCAGTCTTACTCTGAGGATTTTTCAGAAAATCAGTATTTTAGCAGAACAAATGGCAGTTCACTACTGTCTACCTCTGATCGAGAACTTTGGCAGAGAAGGCAAGATGATTCTACAAACTTGTATGGCAGTTCCCAGGAACAGACTTTTGTCCAAGGGATGCAAGAGTATCCAGAACAAAATGAAGTAGAGAACACAGAAAATGTTGACAGTGGAGTAAGCAATGGAATAGTATGTGCATCTGGAGACAGAAGTCGCTACAGTGATTCTCAGCTTTCTTTACATGATGATCTTTCCCCGTGGAAAGACTGGAATCAGTTAGAACAAGGAGCAGATTTGGGCCTAGACTCCTCTACACAGGAAGTTTTTGTGTGTGATATGAGCAGCTCTTCAGATCAACAGACAGATTTTGGAAAGTGCCAAAGTTCTGACCTCCAGTATGATACCGAAAGCTATGATTTCACCCTTGATGGTACTTCTCCATCATGTCCAGGCCTTGATAGTGAATCACAAAGTCAGTGGACAGGTCAATATGATGATTATCAAGAAACAAGTTCTATCTCCTCTTACCAGAATCAAAACAGATTGCCTATGATGTACCGAAGTCAGAGTGAACTACCAAGTGATGACTCAGAAGAAACGGCCCCTAAATCGTGGCATAGCCGATTAAGCATAGATCTTTCTGATAAGACTTTCAGCTTTCCTAAATTTGGATCTACACTTCAACGTGCTAAATCAGCTTTAGAAGTAGTCTGGAATAAAAGTACACAAAGTTTAAGTGGGTATGATGACAGTGGATCATCTTTCATGGGGAGGTTTAGAACTTTATCTCAGTCTACTGCAAATGAATCAAGTACAACACTTGATTCTGATGTTTATGCTGAGCCTTATTGCTACAAGGCAGAGTATGAGGAAGACTTAATTGAACCACCTGGTGAAAATGAAACAGACTATGTAGAAGTAATGGAACAAGTCCTTGCTAAACTAGAAAATAGAACTAATAGTAGTGAAACTAGTGAGCAAGTCCAAGAATATGAACTGGGGCAGTCTTCATATGAAACACCGTATGCAATACTACCAGAGGTGCAATATGACACACAGTTTGACAGTGTGGTCAGTGAAGAGATATTGCAAGTTGAAAATCATATGGCTGCTGACACAGAAGTAAGGGAGGATGAAAATCAGAATGTCCCAGAGATGCTTACCGAAACGCCAAAGAAAAAAAGAATACGACCATCATTTAAAGAAGCTGCTTTAAAAGCATACAAGAAACAAATGAACAATTTGGAAGAGAAGATCCTTGCTGGAGGTAATGGTATTTTAATTCTGTCTTTTAAGTAAAACGTTGTTTTTGTTAGAGTTAGATGTTAATTTTTGTGTGGTACCTATCCTGGTTCCATTGAATTTGGTAATAAAAATCTGGTTTTGTTCGTAGAGTGAAATAGTCTCATGGAAGTCAAAAGGCTAAAATTTTACAAGTTTGTCTTGAAGGAATTTTCTGAATGTTTAGTCAAACATGTTTGTAAGAAATTGCATTTCTTTGAATTTCAGTAACTTGAAAATTAAATTTCATATGATTTAAATCTTATAAAAAGAACCAAACAGTACATTCTTCTTGGTTATATATGGTATAACTTTATAAATGTATTTACAGGAGTAATCCAAGGTGTTAAGGTATTCCAGTGCTTTCTTTAACAGTTTTCAAGGCATAGCTGGTTCTATATACTTCCTAATGACTATCCTGTATGCAATTTGTAACATGATACATACTTGTGAGAGTGCTAATCTAAACTGATTTTAATTCTGTCCTTAGTTGTACTTCCAGTAAACCCTCAAGTAGTCAGTCCTCAGAAAGGGAAGAGAAGGGTATGGAGAAAAGACTAAAGAAGTGTAAATTATAGCATCCATGTATGAAGAGGAGCTAGAAAGGAACTTAACTCACAGTGGGTGTTGACACAGATTTATTTATCATCTTTATCTTCTGTATTAACAGACGTCAAAGCAGACAGTCATATAAATAACTTTAATACTTCTAGTAATACGCAAATATGGTGATTTTCAATATTAACATACGCTGTAATGCTAATCTTATAATATTGCTTGTCCATTTAATTGGGAGCACATAGTTACCATAGCTGGCCAGATAGTAATTGTCACCTCGACTGAATCCTTGCTTTCTTTATCTGCCTTGAAAATATAATCATCTGATACATTCATTTTCAAAATGAAGAACTGTGGCTTTTTCCAAAGATTGTATCTAGTATTAATGACTATCTAAACTTGAGCTACTGTTAAGTTTTTTTTTTTTAATGTGGACAAACATACAATAAATGTATAGTAGCATAGTATAAATATATAGAGCAATTAAATATTGCTAATATGAAAGTTTAGTTTAAAGTCAATTTTTACATTAAAATTATATTAGATTGTAGATGTGCATTTTTCAGATCTTTTTCTGCAGTTTTGTGTTAGACACTAGGTGGTGTGTTTATGATGTAAGGGCCAGAAATAGTCTTTTCATGACATTTTTATGGTTCTGAGGCATGGGAGGGAGAGACTACAGTCATTTCAACTAGCATTGCTGTGCAATAGGAATATAAAGGTCTGAGTATCTAGTTAAAGAAAGCATATCGGGAAGACCCAAAATAATGAAACAAATTGATTACGGTATTTAAAGTCTGTGTGTTTGTGTACATTATATGGGCTATTAGAAAATGAGAACTAATTTTGATGTTACATCTCATGCAGTTAGTTCTATGACCTATAGGCATTTGTTCTTCGTCTAACACAGCAGGTGAAAAACCTCTTTCAGACATTTTTTTTTCATCTGAATTACTGAAGCATTTCTTATACTACATTTACAGAGACATCCACTGACACCAAGGCCAGTGTATGCAAATGTGTTACTGGGTGAAGTCTATGGGACTTAAAGTGTCTGTATGGTTATAAGATGTCATGCTAGGACCTTAATTTTTGTTTCTACTGAAATAAAACTGGAAGGGAATACAACAGAGGTTAAAGGGAATTTATAGCTGCTACAGTAACATTGCTTTTCAGACTATTCTGAAAACAGTATGTATTGACTCCTGAGTAGTGGTTTTGTTTTCCACACCAACAAGGAGGATGTGTTTCACTCAGTAGTGTTCAGTTCAGTTTGTAGCATCTCAGTTTTCACAACCTGCCTCCTCTTTACATGTAGATGCATGTGTGTCCAGAGAATACTTAATTTATCATGTAAACAAATAGTAGTTTGAGGTTTTGTATCTTCCTTTTAAAATTTGCAGGGGCACTGATAACTTTAAACAAAAGCTTATCTAGGGTTTCCATGACTTTTATGAATGGGTTGAGTTTTTTGACTCTTACCCCTGTAACTGATCCACAGTCAACTTCTGATTTC
>JAVSBS010024591.1:0-13049 GCA_033124195.1 Coracias cyanogaster | reverse complement strand
ATAGAGAAGTACTAATTGCAGACTAAGTTCCTTGAATTAATATTCATTACATAAAATTTAACCTATTGTTTAATGCCCAGTTTAATGAATTGTTTCATCTCTCCATGTAGACAGGAGCAGATAGACAGCAATATGAGCAACCAGAGATATAGCCAGATAATACAGTAATGTTATTTCTCCAATTTAGTACAAAATAAAGGTTTAAAATGCTATTATTTTCATTTTAGTGACTCATGAGGTAAGATCATTGACACTTTGGTACATAAATAACTTGTTAGTGTGTAAGAGCCCCATTGAATAGTCCTATTCTCTGCCTCTATGTGGAGATTAAAACTACACTATGGGTTGATTGCTTATGTGTTATTTATTGCAACGTGGTTTCGGAGACATGCTGGAGTGAAAGTACTAGGGTATATGGATGAGAGGAGATGTGAGCAGTACTTGAGTAATCCTTGAATTTGAAGTTCTGTAAGGACACACAGGCATTGTGATAGTGCATGTATATTAATGGAAGAATTGATGGCTTTTTAGAAAACTGTCAGAGAAATGCTAGCCAGTGATTTGATTTTGTTTGCTGTAATCGAGAATAACTGTTACCCTTTTATTTATTGTTCCAGTCCTCACTTGTTTTCCAGCTTTCTTTTTCTATAGTGGCTTCTTTAATTGCATATGTATCTTATCTTTTACAAGTATCATTCTCTCTTCTCATGAAACTCTTACTCTGGTTAAGCTTCCAGAGTTGCACGCACTCTTCTGAGTTGCTTTTAATCATAACATAAATGCTTTCTATGAATGGTGGTTTGAGCAATAGCTTCTTGATCTAGTTGATTAAAATCTTACTGATCATTCGGTGTCTGATGAGATTTTAAAAAGCCTTTGGTCTGGATTTTCTGCCATGGAGTAGCCTGTAGACTGCTTATGGTGTCAGGACAGCTGAACTCACCATACGCTATACTTACATAAAGTAGCAGGTCAGATTACAGGGGCCAGGGATGGGAGTTGTCTCCAACAGCGTATGAAAGTGTACTTTTGCATTGCCTTATGGGAATGATTTGTGTTATATTTAGTGATGTCTGTCTGAAGAGCAGAACTCAGAGTTCAGTATTAGCCTCATTCTGTATATGGCTGAAAGAGGAAATGTTAATGTTTGAAATCAAAAGAACCAGGAATGTATTACTGCTCTCCCCTTGCAGCGTGGTCCTTTGGTTCCACATTAAGAAAAGCTGTCAGCAAAATAAGGATATTACTGATGTAAATATTACTAATGTATATTTCAAACTCTGTGTATTCAAACTGTGCTCCTTTGAAACAAGTATATGTTTTCCTATTTTGACAGCTTTTCTAGCCTTTTCATAATAACTGTTTGCTGGAACTGCCTGAGTCAGCTGTATTTCCCAAAGAATATAAGCTGTAGAAGTTGATCTAACCTTGTTTTGTGGTACTTAGGCTTTTATTTCCTTTGTCTTACCACCATCACATTTGTTTTTAATACACTTGTATAGGTGCACAGTTACTAGTAATTAATAACTATAGTTAATAGTATTATACTTGTTTTGTTCCATGAATGTAAGTCTTGGATTTGGACTTTAAAAGATCAGTTGTGTGGCCCAGGTGAGAATCAATTGATCTGGTATTGTTTAGTATATGAGTCATTTTATATGACCCATTTAGTAAATGAGTCATTTTATAGCCATTCAGGTGGAAACAGGATAAATAATCCCTTACCTTGGCCATGGCAATTGCATATTGGTTGGTGATGACTGTAATGCAGAAGTCTGTGAAGATAAATCACTTTTAAATATTACAGAGTTCTCCCACAAAAAATTTACATTAACTGTGTTGGGAAGTGGACTTTTAGAAAGGACCACTGTTCATAGAAAGAGAAATAAAAAGTAGACATATATTGACTGATTAAAATATTGCAAATTGTGTTTGCATTTTGAGGTTTTTTTTCCTTAAAAATAAAGTTCCTTCTCAGGCTGCTGGTGTAGATTGAGTAAGGGAAGGATGTCTAGTCAGATGGCAGAATTCTGGTTTAGTGTATAAATGCTACAGCAATTAATAAAAATAGAACATGTATATTTGCTGTATTATGCCAAAGTGAGATTCTAATTCCTTCATTGAGCAGTAGTAGCAGCTAATGCCAGTCAGTCTTATTCATACCACAGTATAAAAGAGGTTATAGATAACAGTCAACTTTTCCTCTTTTTAATCAGTCTGCCATCGTTATAACAGAAGTAACAGTTTGTCACCTTACGGGAATTCTTTGAAACCAATAAGCCTCCTCTGTTGTCATTACTATCTCATTTCTTCAAGTAATTTGTTATTAAAAAATTAAATACAAACTTAAGTTTAGACTTAACATTTGGTGAGTGATTGAAGGCTTAGGCATAATTAAATCTAAATGAGCTGTCTTGAACTAATGCAGCTTTAAGGTGATACAGTTTTGACATACTTTATACAGCTTTAGTTGTACTTCACTATAAACACTCACCAGAATTCCCTACTGGGAGACTTGAAGCAGAGCTGGGGCTGCACTTCGTTTCCTTTATTATCACCTTGTACAAAATAACAAAACTTTTTCTTTTTTTTCTTTTTTTTACATGATCTCTTTGAGATGCTTTTCCTTCACTGAGCCCAATGGCTTTTCTCATCTTTCTAATCTGAGGCATAGTCTAACAGGAAAAAATAAAAGTCAATGAATGAGTATACTGCAGTTAGTCTTTGCGTTATTGTGAAAGGATAGCCCAGATAGGAACACTTTCAGTTGAAAAAGCTAACAGCAATACCAAGCCCCAAATGTTCTGTTGTGTTTTAAAATGCTGAAACCACAGTATTCATTGACACAAGAATTTGTTTGTATTCTACCATATCCCTAATAGATTTTTTTTTTAGTATTTATTTTAACACTGAGTGATGATGAAAGACTTCATTAATATAAGAACTGATTGTGTATAATCTGTGGCTGATATACTTCATCTGCATTTTTTTAAAATAAATATGTATTCACCAAATGTATGAGGTATAAAGAGCTGGATTTGAGGACATAATATTTTTCAACAAAAGTTAATTCAGCTATTTCTCTTCTTCACATATGTAAATAATGTAACTGGGTAGAATACACAGTCTTTTCATCAGCGTAAATTCCCTTCAATATTCACATCAGAAAATAGTGACAATGGAACAGATGTATTGTGTAAACAGTCTGGGAAGAAATTGATACCCTTGCTATATGCTTTAATGGATGTGTGATATTGAGGAAATAAGATTTATTGCAGGTTAAGGAATCTATTTTGGTGCTATTTTTTGGGAATGAAAATGAACTACCGAATTTAATAATCCATCTTTTTCCAGCAGTCTTATTTTTACTAACTTCATGTTTGTGCCTGCTTTTTGGCCAGGTAAACAAAATTATGAGAATCTTTAACCTTTGGGGTTTTTTTTCTGTGGGGTAAGAAGCTGAACTATTGGAAACTAAATACATTTGCAGATGATGTGGGTAGAAATTGATAAATCTAATATATGCCTACATTCAACCTGCCTAGCTAAAATTCCAGAAAATCGTTTTTCATATATGTTTATCTATGTATCTGTATGTGCACTCTGGAATACAAAGGTCTATGCACTTTTTTTTTTCTAACTACTTTTTTCACTCTAGAGTTGGACATAAGTCTTTATACCCTTCCTACTTCTTTCTTATCGTTTGATGGAGAAAAAGAATATCAGAGATTTATGACTGTAAATGGCTGGCTGTTCAGCTTGAGATTAATAGAATTATAGAAAGGTTGCTTTCAAAAGATTATATGAGGAAATTTAATCAGTTAATTATAAAGTTGATACATGTGTATCAACTATGAAGACATCTCTTTTCTGTGAAGAAAGAGCAAGCGGTTACGTTCACCACCTACTCTAAAGTTAGGACTTCATGAAAGGATGATCTGCATCGGTTGCTTGCTACTACTACATGTTCAGTCCATCAAAGGAGGGATTTGATCAAGGAAAATTACTCTAGAGAGTAGAGACCTACCATTTGAATAAAAGCAAACCCCTGTTAACAAGAAGTTACGTGTTTTTTCAAGATCTGTCAAAAGAAAAAAAAAAAGAATCCAAGTTTTACAAACCTTAAGTGGAAATTTTTTTTTTTTTTTAATGGTTGAATATGTCTTTCAGAAAACCCAATAATGCTTTTATGGCTGATTGTATTTTAATTCCGTAGTTATAAGCTTCATGTTTTTATCAGAAAATCTTAGATTGTAGTAGTGCATCTCTTTGAAAAAAGAATACTAACGAAGTAAATTGAAGATCAACAGTTTAGTATAGTAACTCTTACTGAATTCAGTGTGCATTACATCAGGAAAACGTGTGTCACGAGTATACTTGTATAGTAGTCTCGGAATCAAAAAAAATTATATTGTTATCAGATGCTCTTTTGCTGGAAGAGCGATACCTATTCTTTAATTATCAAAAAACCCACAAAATAATAAAAAAACCCAAACCAAAACAAGAAACCTAAAACGCCTCTCATCTTTATCAGTAAGGTTTGGCAGAAATCATCCATATTTTTGCTGTTTATTAAAAACAAACAAAAAAACCGTAACAAACTATCTCAAAACTCCTTTTTCTGCTTAGACAGAAGTAAAAAAAAATTATAAGAGACAAGATAAAACCTGAGCATTAATATCCATTCCAAGGCCTGACTTACAGTAGTTTTTCTCTGGAAATAAACAGAAATCAAATCAATATTTTATCACCAAGATTAAAAAATAATTTCTGCTTTTTTTTCCTAAAACATTTAAGCCTTTTCTTTAGGTCATTGTATTTTAGAAACAGAAAAAAACACTGCATCATTTTACAATGCATCTTCAGGATAAAAGGATTCTTGTTAAAGCAACTGTCTGAAAAAATACGTGGATATCCATTTTAAAAATGTAATTAGTTGGAAAACAGGAGTTGATACATATACTCAAATCTTCCTCTATTCTATTGGGCAAGTACAATATTATGGTAAAAGGTGAAACTAAAGGGATTCTCTGTTATGCTGCCAAGATGAAATTCTGGCTACTTTCATGGCACAGGTGGCAGAATTTTCTTTATCCATATTCTCCAAGTGACTAGTGGTACAACTACACGATTTTGTCTCCCTGGGCTCTAAACAGAAAATATTTGAAACATCTCTAGTTCGTCCTGATGCAAAATTATTGTTGAATCAGATGAAACTTTGTCAACTATGAGGTTTGCCTCCTTGATCAGTAGAGACTATTATTAAGATAACTTGCATGATCAGGTTTTTATAAACCTGAAAATAAAGACAGGATTGATTCATATAAAGTCCTAGCAAAAAATATGTATGCATACACACAGACACCTGCACTTCTATATTGTTTAATATATAGCATTTTGGTAAGATAGTTTTCTTCTGCACTTGCTTCTTACTCATTCCACTGAAAATTTTATTATTTTTGAGATTAAAGCCTATGTAAAGAGAGGGTTTTCCAGGTAGCCCATGCCTACTAATTGTGTTGCTGTTAAAGGTGTTTAAAAATGTCCTTGATGCTGTGATAAAGACTATAGTGTATAAAAAGATACAAGTTAACTAGAAAAAATATTACATTCTGTTGAGCACAGAAAAGACTGTAATCTATTTTCACTAAAGAAAAAGTGGTAAAAAAAACAAGCTGCTGACTGATATGCTGGTAAATTCTCTAGGGCTGACTACTGAAACTTTTTGGACTTGTTTTATACTGGAATCTTGGGGATGTGATGTGGCAAAACATCTTTTTGACTGTGATTCTTCTCTTTGAGAAATGAGGGTACTTGATCAGAGGCCACACAGCGGGAAGTGATTTCTCAATGCTATCACAAATTCATAAACTCCGTGTAGCTCTAGGTATCACCAGTGATACTGAAGCCTCATCAAAGGAATTCTTCTCCATTAGCTGCATATATACCAAAATGGAATAAGGAGAGAGAGAAACACAATAAACTTGTTATTGAATGTAAAATAAACAAGGGGAGAAGAATATGTATAAAATAGATGAGTAAGAAATAATCTTAAGCTTAACCTTAACCTGTAGGTTCCATTTATCACAAATAGGACAGAGCTGATGCTTTGTATCTGTAAGGCAGGGAAGATACTGCAAATAGTGAAATTTTGTTTGGGAACTTTAAAAGGCATGTTGGTTGAAATTTTATTTTATAAACATAAAAGCAGAGGACAAGGAGGCATGCCCTTTCCTACTGTAAAACTGTAAAAAGAGATTGTGGAATTCAGAAGGATTTATGCATGTCCTATCAGGCAGAAAAATTCCAACAGAACCAAAAGTCATGCTTTGAATTCCAGTGTACTGGTCTCTAGCTCTTAACATCTGGGCATTTCTTTGCTGTTTATGCATAATTATCCCAGCTTATTATTGCTTTCAAGCATAGCTGAAACAAGCAGTGTGTAATTTTATTTTGTTTCTACCTGTAGTATAAAAGCTAAGTGAGGAAAATCACTATTCTTTTAATATTTTAAGTAGGTCAGTCTCTTTACTTTCATGAGAATTATCTGGAGACTTTTTTGAGTTGCTTCAGTTTAATAGAAATTTTTTTTTTTTTAGAACAAAATACACTGAGCTTTATAGTATTTACTACATGAATGCTACTTGTATATTTTGTAATTGTAAGTAAGCATACATTCTTGTCTTCTTTTGTAACTAACCTCAGTATCTGTGGAAAAAAGAAAATATTACTCTGTTATAGTCTTCAATGGCACTTGAAGTACTGTCACCTCCTCTCTTCTTAGTTTTATCTCACAATAAGACAAAACAAACAAAATCCTTTCAGTCTATCCTTACAGGTTGTGTTGTGAATCCCTACTTGTTCTAGCTTTTGTTATCCTCTTTCTATTCAATTTGTTTACTTTTAGTGTGATTCCAAAAACTGGAAAAAGAACTTTGGCTGAAGTTAACAGGTGCCCATAGAGCTGAGTCATCTCTGTCTCACATGTGATACATACTAACACTTTTCACAATGACAATAGCCTTTTTTGTGCTAACATGACATCAACAATAATTTCAATTTCAAATATGCTATGTGCCTTGTACTTCTATCTAATAACTTTTGCCATTTTTGAACTTCTTTTCTTCTAAACATAGAAGTAGTTTTTACCCTAGTGCCAAGGCAGTGAAGTGAATTCAGTAACATGTGAAGAACTTTTTGAATTTGAACTCCATCCTTTCAAATACTTGCAAACCATTCCAGATTGGTGTCTTCTGAACTCTGTGAAATTCTCTTCATCCAGCTTGCTGAGAACATGGGCTGAAATAGACCAGTATGATATTGGTTGGTACTCCACATGATACTTTTGCCAAAAGAATTACTCCCAAATATCACAATACAACTGCGCATTATTTTCTACCAATTTCACTTTTACTGTATTTATCTTGCTTACACAGGGAATGTAATGAAAAACAATTTTCAAAAATCATACTAGCACAGTGGTATTTCAAGTCTTTTCCTTCTCTCATATCAGTTAAGCCAGTTTGTTTATCAACAGAAGAAAAAATTATTTGTCTTATCTCAGTAAACAGCATCAACTGATGTTGATTATATGTTGACTCATTTTTTCTTCCACTACTGTAAGTCTTGAAATTAGTCTGACTTAGCTAAATTATTTAGCTTCTAAGTTTGGGTTTTTTGAAGATAATTTTTTAGGTGTTTGAGACTAATTTAAACAATTCATTAAGTCTTAGCTAGGAAGTGGATACAACTCCACAGGAGAAGAAACAACTTCATACCAACAGCAGCTATGAACATGGTAGCCTGTGAAATATGTTGAGTATTTTCCAGACATTACATTCTGCTCTGTTTTTCTTGATCCTAGGTGTAAATAATGTTCTTGGTCTTTAACAGTAGGATACTTATGGCTTCTGGTCTTGCCACAATTAGTATTTTATTTTACAACAAGGGTACACTGTTGAAGCAAATCTGTCTTCCCAATTCATCATGGTCAGTTTGACCACTAGAATGTCTGAGGGTGATCTAGATATTTTACTGATGCAAGCAAGCTAGATGTTGCTTACCAAGAGTAAACCACATGTGCTTAGCAATTAATGGCCTTTCAGCAGGGCCAAAAATAGACCTGGTATGAAGTAAATGGCCCCGAAACATCTGTGGTGTGGACACTTGGGTCTTTAGCACAAACTTCCTTGACTTTCTGATCTGCTCTTATGGTGCTAAACTATTTGTCATTGCACACATACTCTTTGTCACCTAAAATGATCAGCAACTTGCTCCTATGTCTCAGGCATCCATTTAACATTCCTGCCCTACTGTCACTTCTGTCTATGCTGTTACCACAAACTAACTTACATGTCTCAGTGAAATTCTCATGTTCAGTGTAAGAAGCACCCAGGAACATGCTTTTGTTTGAGTCCTGAGAGACTACTTTCACAACTGGCGTTAAACCAAGGGTCTTCAGCTTGTAAGTAAGGCCATGATACAGTAATCCAAGTCAAATATTACTTGACAATATTGCCGGTGTGATATGGAAAGACTTGCAATAATAAATTTTCTATTTGCTTTCATAGGCTATCATTGGCTTCCTGATTCCATTTAGTTTTATCATTTGCATCAGAAGAGATGAAATATGCCTCTTTATGGATAATGTTTGCTTTACTGTTCTGATGTGCTCTGGGGTCAGAATGAACTCTGCATTTTACTTACTACCATCACTCTGACAAGCTGTAGACTGTCAGGAAAAACTGATTTTCAAGAGGACTTTATTTTTTTTTTTTGAGACCACTGAAAACTAAGAAGCACTAGTATCATACCACATTCCATAATCAAATAAGTCTCTTGACAATAATTTGTTTAGAAGTAAGTTTCAGAAGTATCTAGTAGCTGTTAAAACACAATAGAAGAGCCAGTAGAAGTCTAATGGGCCTCAATTTCTAAACACCAGAGGTGTTTTCAAAGCGTATCCTCTTGTTTCAGATTTGCAGACCAGTTTATTAATGGAGACACAAATGCAGTTTTTATCTTAATCAAGCTGACCTCCTGTTTTGGCTCTCCATGTATCCGCTAGTGATTTTTCTACATCACTGCTAGTAAAGCGCTAGCAGCAATTCTTCTATTTCTCCTGTCAACCAAGCTTTATTCAAGTTTGACCTTCTCTTTGTCAGACAAGCATCACTCATGTCTTATCATGTGCTAGCTTTAGTATTATCTTTCAAGCGTTATTCAGTGTATCTTTGTAGAATATGCTTCAGCAACACAACATTCTTTCAGCTTTTACATGCTGTAATATTCTATTCTGTAGTGATAATGTTAGCTTCTGCATATAGCACTTACTATTTTAGCATGGATTAATTTGTGTTGTTTTGAACAGACAATATACATCTTTAATGTGCTGCTTTTATTTGACCCTGTTTTTCACCCTTTATTTCTCTTTTTTTAGCAATGCATACTAAACAGAATTGTCCATTTCAAACTACTTTTGACTATGAGCACTTTACACAAGTTATTTCCGTGGAACAGCAGTATTGCCATCTAATTTCAGCAAATATTGTGTCCAAAGGGTTTGATTCCAGGAAGGACATAATTACCTGTCAGTTTGGTGTTCTTGCAACTATTTTGCAGAATTAAAGATTAAAATGGTACTTTGATAGAACAATAAATTTTAATTTTTACAATTTGGTGCTATACAATTATCCACACTTACAAGAGTAGAAAATAGAGGTAGTATACATAATACCATCTTAATTATAGGGTTTCCTAACAGTTTAGAATTTTATGACCTTATTACAGTTCTTGTGCTATGGCAGGGGGCTGGTGAACTAAATTTTTGCAATCATTAAAGGAAGAGAAGTACATTAGGATAATACTTTGCTGCTTAGAAAAATGCAAAAGTGGAATAATGACACAAGGCTTGAAGGATGCAGAAATCTTATGAACCTCTATGATATAATTCTCTGCTGACTGATGATTGTGTTTCTGATTATATATAAGCTACGAAAGCAAAAGTCTGTCCTTACTTGCATATCTTCCTTGCTAGTTTGTCTCTCACGCTGGAAGCACCTGCCTTTTCAGCATCCTTGAGAGATTTTTTTTTTTTCCCTAGGATTTTTGGGTATAGAAACTAGTTATCTTGTATGAAATTCCTATCCTGTGGGATAAATTATAGGTGGCAATGTTGCTATTAAAAATGGATAGATCAGAGCATGTGTTACTTTGAAAACAGTTGATAATAGTTCTGAGATCTATTAGTTTTCAGATTGAGTTTGAATAGTTACACAGCATTAATAAACACTTGTTGGAAATTTTGCTTTGTCTTCTCAAAACCTTTAAACTGATATGTGGACAGAAAATAATTTGGGGGCATTTTTGAGGGAGCTGAACAAATGTGAAATAAGCCTGTCGCTTCTTCCCACCCCCCACCTGGGAACTAACCTCAGTGGATACTTGTGAACTATTTTCAACAGAAGCCAGGTTTTAGTGGGTTTGTTGAATGCCTTTTGAAAATCTGGAGCTTCTTATTAATGGAACCTTAAAGACTAATTTTAATTAATGAATACTTTTAACTTCATGTTTACCTACATGTTTGCATCTGTTTATGGGAAGCTTATGGAGTGGTAGTAAAGAAGGACAAAGAGATGTAAGTGGTAATTGGTACGGAGCTGGAGAGAACGTTTTAGCTAAGCCGGAGGATTTTAAAATATGGTTTGGTAAATATTCCTTAACATTGTCCTCCTTCCTGACTTTTTTTGTGTTCTATCATCAGCTCTTAAGTGTTTTTCATAGTAAATGAGCTTATTTGGAGGAATGTGATATGATAGCTGATCAACATGCTTTCTTTGCTGTAAATATGCTTCTTTTCCTTCTTCTTCTTATTAATTGTTATAATTACATAAATTTAAATTAACTACAGAAACCTTGTACCACTAAAATATCCTTAACTAAGTAAAACCCCCATTTTTCCCCTCTTTTTACCAGTTACCTAATTAAATATAATTGAGTGTGAAATGATCAAATTGCCTAAAAAAAGGGCAGGAGGAGGGGAGTTTTTCCTCTTGCCTTCTATATTTTACATTTAAGAATGGAATTTTCAGTAATAATTATCTAGATGACCACCCTACCCTTCATCATTCCACTACACAGATGTGTGTATCTATATATATATATGGAGTGCACTGAGCTGCAATTACAACAGTTATGGAGCAGTATCACTCTACGGACTTTTCCTATAATCCTAGTAAAACACATTCTGGTTACCTAAAATTGGCATAGGATATAGAGGCAGAATATGAAGGTTATATCGGTATTTTGTAATGTAGTGAACTTTCCCATAAAATAAAAATCTAAGGAGAAACAAACTAACTAAAATAAGAAGTATCCCATAGATTTAACTAAATAAACCAGCATGTACACTGTTCTTAGTATAGTAAAAACTTTTTTGGGTTAGTTGTTTGCCATAGAATGCATGGATGACAGAAATGAGTTATATGAAGATAAGCTTCTTTAGGTAAATTGTTGTCATTCAACAGTACAATCTGAGATATCTGGCCTTGTACCACTGATTTGAAAACACATTTAGCGGTCTCTTACATAATCACAGTTCGTTTCTTATCTACATCAAGGAATGTTGCTGTCTAGTCTGGTAGCCTAATGACTACTGAAGTGAATTGCTTGGTGACTGTACACTTCCTGATTTGGTGCTTTCATACGCACAGAGAACACTTCCACAGTTCAGGTTATTTCACTAATGGTGAGTTCAGAAGCAGCAATAAACCATGAAGTTTTCGAACTAATTTTATCTTTGAAGATGCAGTCATTTGTTACAAAAAAGAGATGCTCTCAAAATCTCATTTTGGGAAATTTGTGTCAGTTGTCTGCTTTATGCAACGTCTGTTGAGAAAAGAGGCCATTAGACTGGTACATTTTATTTAAGTAACAACTACAAAGAAAAACAAGTTAAACCGAAAACATAATACCTTTTTTCCCTTCCTAATTTTTGACTGTCGCTCTCCTTCCTAAATTTAGGCAAAATTAGGTTCCAGTAAAGGAACTGTAGTGAAATTAGATGAAGCTGGCTGAAACATCAGAGAGGTAAAGAAAATTTTATATGTCCATCTCTCATCCTCTGAAATACAAAATTCCATTTAATGTGGAATACAAGTCTCAACAGTTTTCTATTTTTTAATGTAACTTTCTAAACAACTCACTTTAAAATATAATTTATGTGATTCTTTAGGCAGCTGGTAGCAAAGTACCTGCAAGCTATTTAAATATTGCATTCCACGTAATACGGAAATTTATTATTCATCTTTAAATGGCAGTACTACAAATATTGTTATGATTAGATATTGTAGCAAGTATAGGTTTAATGAACAGATTATGGTAAGGCTTCTTACCTTACAAGTGATTTCCTGCCTAAAACTTCCCTCAGTCCCCAGATTTCTCTTCACCTTTTAGACTCTGCCTTTTTTACAAGTTTGGGAATTAATTCAGTCTCGGTCTCTCCTACTTAGAGGCCTGTTGGTATGTTCTTTCTTGCCTTTCCTCTCATTCACCTGTCCAGATGCTACTCCAGCACTTTGGTTTTAATTCTTCCTCTTCTTTAGCCCTTGTGAAAGCATATCCCATTTTGTTTCCACAGCCAGCCCAGCTTACAGTCACATATTTACTCCTGGCCCTGTTCCTACCCTACTTATGAAAATGCTGTAATAATTTTGTAGTGGGAAAGTAGGATCAGATGGACATCCAAATCTTATTTATAAGCTTGTGGAGAAAGAGTAGCCAATCGTATCTGATGTTGTCAGACAAATACATTTCACAAATAATAATAATTTTAAAAATGTAAAGACTAAGTGCATTGTTTTATAAACCTACTCCTTCAAATGACAGTAATTTGACAACTAAAACACTGTATCTTAATTTAGTAAAGAATTAATATCTGAAGCAAAATAAAAATTCTAGTATTTCTGAAGGGAAAGGGAAGTTTTGGGGTGAGAAAACATCAGAACAGTTCATGTCCCAGCAGAAAAAAATACCTTAATGGATTTTCCTAA
>JAVSBS010024590.1:50080-111669 GCA_033124195.1 Coracias cyanogaster | reverse complement strand
AATTGATGAACATGAGCTGGCATCAGAAAATTTGTTTCTCGATTATCATTGATAAGCACTTTCTTATTGCCATGTAGATGGTTGTTTTACTGATTCACCTTCCTTCTTTTGTGCTTCCAACCATTTGTTCCTTTTCATACATGTCAGGTGGAGGCTTCTGCCTCAGCGCTTAGAAGATAGAGACATAAACAGTTCATTTACAAGCATGGTCTGGAAGAGGGCAGACAGGAATGGATGTAAATGTAAACCTCCTTCAGGCGCTTCTAAAAAGGGAATTTTCTTCAGCAGTGGAGGAAATCCCTCTTCTTTCTTGGCAATTCATTTTCATTTTTCTCTCCAGATGTTTATGTCCCTTGGGCAGAATATTGAATATACAGGAAAAAAAAATCTGTTGACAGAAAGGAAAATAAATATTTGATTGGTCTAACAACGAAAATTAAATAGCCTTGGTCTGAAATGTGGAGATTGAGTATTGTCTCCCGTGGTTCTTCTCCAGAGTTTAGTACTTTGGCACCTTTGTATAATTATAGTACTGAATCCCAACAATTTCTGACTTTGGATGAAATGCAAATTTTAACTATCACCTTGGCAATAAAAGATCTACATCTTCCAAGGCTGACTATACCATAGCAGTAGTACTAGAAAGATACAATTTCTGCATTTAACAATCAATTAAATCAATGCCTCAATTACTTTTTGTATAAAGCTACTAAGCAAAAAGCACTAGGGGCATACATTTAGAGAGCATATATCTAATCAATGTCATATACATTATTTTCACAATTCAAAACAGAAATGATGTAACTCAATATTTTCCTCACTGGGATTAATAACTCATTAGGCCACAAATGGAAAATTCTCATAAAGTTTCAACACAGGCAGTGGTCAACACTGACACCAAACAAGATTTTCTCTTGGCTGTGTTTAAAGATTCAAACAAGAGGAAAAGTCATTGAGGGCAATTAAATGAAATGAGACAAACCAGAAAACTGGCGTCATGACGAAGGCCATTAGCAGCCACACACAGTGGGGCAGGCAAACAGGGCTAGTGTAGGATTACAACACCACTTACCTGTAAACTGAGTCCGGGTGTTGAATGATTGGCTCTGTGGTTACACTGAAAAAGAATGGAAAGCCGGAGAGTACTTTCACAATCCAGCTTAAACTACATTTCCTGATGCTGACTTCATCTTGTACAACAGGCTGTTGCGTTCCCTGTGGCATAACTCTATCCCTTGGCTACTTTGTCATTTCTCTGATGTTTTTGTCGTCAGTGCATAAGGATGCACCACACAAAAAAACAGCATCGAAGAGGAATAGTGAGGGGAAGAGTATGAGAAGAAGTTTGTATGCTACTTGTATGACTGAGATAGTATCATAGTCCCCAGTCTTTGGCAGGTGGGCATGGACAGGAAGCCTGATGTTACGATAAGCACGTATGTTCCAGAGGTTTTAGAACAATGACAAATTTAAACACATTAAATAATCCTCTTATCACATCCAAAGTATGTTTTCTAAAGTCTGTTATTAGCATATTTATCCCATACCTTTCATTTTTAGGGTACAAGGTTCAAAAAAGAAGAAGAAAACAAATCTGTAAATAGATTTGTCTCAGGTCTGCTTGTCATGTGCTAAGGAAGGGCCAGGGAGGTCTTTGCTACTTCCTGGAATGAAATGGATTAATGATCTTGACAGATAAGCTGTTACAGGGCTTTACGTCCTTGAGGATAACCAAGTCATTTCCTAAATCCAGTTTATGGCCCCTACTGCTGGTAGCACTGGTTGTAATCTTCTTTACATTACAGTTATTGTATCTTCTCTTTTTCCTCCCCATTCCAGCTACTCCTTGGCTTATCTTCTCTATAGAGAACAAACCTAATTCCTTCTCAATTTTGTCATACATTGTATTTTTCTTTCCTTTTCATTCCTGCTGTTTCCCATTAGATTTTCCTGTTTGCCTATACACTTCTCAAAAATCTCCTGGCAAAAACAGTGTACAGTATTTCAGCTGAGGACTTTGCCATGCCAATTAAAAAATTGTAACTATCTTGCATGTCTTGCTACTCCATACTTTTTATTTAATCATAGAATATATATATATACACACAAATCATATTTGTTACTAATTTGTTTCTTAAACCTC
Organism: Coracias cyanogaster; assembly: GCA_033124195.1. Taxonomy (NCBI): domain Eukaryota; kingdom Metazoa; phylum Chordata; class Aves; order Coraciiformes; family Coraciidae; genus Coracias; species Coracias cyanogaster. The sequence goes on along the minus strand of JAVSBS010024590.1, from coordinate 109,526 downwards.
AGTGACCTGCTGCATCCTAATCTGACACTCTTCTGCCTGGCCATATATCTAATTCCTTCAGTGTGTTTGCCAGCCCCTCAACTTGGTGCAACCTACCAATTTCATAGATATAAGCTCTATTCTGTTCCTAGAATTTTAGGAATGTAATAACCAAACCCAGCATAGGTATTTATGAGATCCTAATACTAATGTCCTGAATACTTCAGGAACAAATCACTGCTAATGGCTTTGGGAATCACTTTTCAAATATGAATGCATCTTGTGATGATTTCCTCTATTGCACGTTTCTTTGGCTTGCATATGAGAATTTCATGGCAACAGTGTCAAAAGCTTTAAAGCCAAACAATACCATATGTGTTGGCTTTCCTTTACCATCAGCCATGAGAGAGAATTATTATTTCCAAGTGGTTGAAAAACATAATGGCAAATATGGTAGCACAATGTAATAATTTACATGGCGCTCTTCATCTTTTGTTTCTCCCTGTCATTAGAGGTCTGGGGAGGAAGGTTGTCCACATTTCTTAGGCATATGGTTTTATTTAGAAATGGTAAACCAGCAGTTTCAAATATCTTCCTAATGAAATATATTTATAGATATTACCCAGCATGGAACAGTCTAATGCTCTTGCCTAGCATGCAGGAGAAGCTTTTATTCAGCTAGTTCTTATTGTGAGTGGGGAATTGCATATGGTACTATGTAATTTTATCTAATAAAACTTCCACAAATGAAATCAGAAAAGGGTTTCCATGCCATGATTGCAGAGCTAAGCAAAACTTCACCATGGACATTACAGTAACAAAAAAGGAGTAATGACTGAGGGGTGTATGAGATCATGGAAAGGAAGCATCATTTCTCAGATAAGAAAAGGTATGCCTCTGAAGTGTTTGAAGCTGCAGCAACTTGTTTACCTAAATGTAAATGAAAACAAACTCATTTCAAGCTCCTATAGACAGTTTTTGTTCCTAGGTACTACCAATAGGAAAATGCCTTCCTCCTGTTTTCTCAGTGTCTACATTTCAATGTCATCCTCTATTAGCAGTGGCCAGGATTTGCTGAAGTGTCTCACCATCAAATATAGGGACTGCTGGACAGCAGGTTTTCTTAACTTTTACATGAAACTATGGATGAAATAATAGTGCTGTGCAAATCTGTATTGTTGCTTTGTTACTGAGCCCAACATTTTTCATTTTAGAGTGTGTATTCTCACTTGCTCATTTCTCTCCCAAAATGTTAAAGCATCAGCTGTAACTTCTGTGTTCAGATATTTGCCTAGCAATTTCTAAAGTTTTTTCATGTAAGGGAAAGTGTTTGAGTTAATACAACATTTGGCATTTTTTAATATGCACTACTTCTCTTTCTAGTGTGTAACTCATAGGCATAACATAATAATTTTAAACAATAAGCACGTACCAAGAGTTCAGACTTCTTCAGCTTTTCATGTGAAAGGAAGGATGCTCTTGCAACAGATATTTGAAGTCAAGGTCTATAGTCCAGAGTTTTGGTAAAATCTTAAGTCTTACATAGGCCTGAATTAGTTTATCCTGCTACCTGAAAGTTATGCATCCAGTTCAAGTAAACCAAACTGGATATCAATACTGTCTACAAAGAAAGGTATAACTTTATTATGGCAAGGTATCTAGTTCTTCTGGGTTTTGATATGTTGTACTATGAGAGTGACCGATGATTGCAGCACCTAATATGACAAGCTTAGCTCAGAGAGCTAACTTTCAGGTTCTTACAATTAACTGAGTTCTTCCCAATATTATTTAGTTCCAAACCACATTCAGTTTAGTGGGGATATTTTCAGTGGCATCAGAAAAAACTGCTGGGGTTTTTTTTGCTTGCTGAACCCTCCTTCTTCTTCTGAAACAGACACTCTTAAATTTTACAGACCAGTTCCCTTGCATTTATGGTGGCTTTTATCTACTGAGGCATTTCTGAAATGCATTTTTCACCAATGTTTTCTGCAAATTGCTACTAGTTATGGGCAATATGTCTTTTTCCCTATATTGTGAAAGAGATTTATTTTTTCTGCTATTAAATATACACAGTGTATGTTTGTGCTGAACCTGCTTATTCTTTGTCTCTTGGAATGTACTGTTTCATGTCACTGTTTTCCAAGGCTTTCTTGGTTATATGTTCTCTGGATATACCTACTATCTTCTTCAGGAAAAAAATGGCTCACTGTTGACAGGACCATTGCTGGATATGTTATAGGACTGTTGAAGGGCTCTTTGGATTTTTTCCCATTCAATTAATTATTCATACAAAACCGGAAAGAAAGATTCCAAGGCTTTTAGTAACACCTTTTAACATAAGTTCATGTTTTCCCACAGGGCTGAAATTAAATCAAGGAATAATCCATCTTCCTGAGGAAAAAAAACCAGCAAATGAAATATGTCTACAGAGGTGTCTTTATTTTTGTTGTAATGAAAGGAGGTGTATCAGCACAAAAACTTATATCATTGACTGAGAGTTAATTAATCATGTTGTTGTATTGTTTATACCTCTAAGAAACTCTTATTAGGGACAGCTACTTTGTTTGTATGTTGACCTCAGTGATAATCCTGGACTAAGAAAGGGCTTCTTGCATCATGAAGGGTTAGCAGGACCCTTGCTGACAAACCACACCCTACTGTTTTCCTTAGGCTTGGCATATATTTCTACAGTTAAAGGCCAATTGTAACTTTGCAAAACCACAAACAAGATATTTTATCCTTTAACTTCCTGGTTGTAAATAACACTGAACCTCTACATCTATTGCTAAAGGCTCTGTAGGATTAGGTTTAGCAAATAGGTAAAATTTCAGAATTTTTCCAGATATTAAAGAATGGAGCTGGAAAACTCCTACACCAGAAGTCCAAGTGTATCCTGTACAATAAAATCCAGCAGGTAGCAAGACGGAGCATTATTTATGCTACTCTAAAGAGATTAAGTGTGGTGGTCATTGACAACGACATTAAAATCAAATATAACATCACAGGCCAGTACATGGCCACCCCCAAATTTACGAAGACATTCCTCTTTCTGAAGCTTTTCTCATGTTTGCAATGCACTGCCTAAGAAACTCAAGAAGGAAATGTTCTCAGATGATCAGCCCTAGAAGTTCATAAATTATATCTAGCAAAGTAAAAGGTAAGACAGGTAATACCCCCAAGCTAGCACAAAGGAGATCAGGAACATCAAAATATTTAAAATAAAACTTAATAGGATCATACTCATTTGAGTATCTGCTACTAGTTCCAGAAGTACACTTATACACAAAGACATATGACAAGATAAAAATTGTGGAAGGAAATTTCAGCCTATAAATCATAATATTTAGCAAACCCATGCTATTTAATGACTATGACTCTAAAAACAATGCAGATACAATAACAGATATAACCCTGCTTTACAGGAGTTTGAAATGGAGCATGAAATGGAAACCAGCTCCAGAATAAGTGCTCTAGGCATTCTATCCTCTTCTGTAACTTTCCTTGTTCCAGAGTAAGGAGACAGACTCCCTGCAGGGATTCCTTGAAGTGACCGCATTCATCCTCACCTTCTGAAGTGCATCAAAGTCAACCAGCCCCTCTGAACACATTCCAAAGACCCAGATTGCTAGGATTTTTCAGTCACTTGAACTTGCAGATAAGCATGCAGTGGCATTTTTCAGAGTGCCTTTCACCTAATCTCTATCCACCAGCAGCAGGTTGTCTTGGCACTCTCCAAATCCCAGTGCATGCTTAGCTGCATCTCTGGCTGCTGAGGGCATACCTGTTGATGGAAGTAAAGGCAGGATACTCTGAATTGGCAAAATGAAAGCCAGCCATGGTCTGAAACTTGCACGGTACACAGAGTTGTGGCGGAGCAAACCTACCCTGCCTCTGATCTGAGAGTTGCCTCAGCCTGGCATGTCAGCTGGGGTGCAGCAAGACACTGGCACAGTTTGTCTTAATCCACACAGAATCTGCTTTGTATCCAAATAGCCACAACTGGGAATCCCATAGGCCACTTTTTTAATCCTAGAAGACATAGTTTAAAACACTTCTATAAATAGGATTTGGGAAGCAAAACTGCTGTTAAATATATGACCAATCTAAACATATATAAATATATTACTTGAATATGATTCAATGTCCAAGGCCGTGAGCCATTCCATGCTTCTGCATAACATAAACTGTCTTTTTTGATATTCCTGCTGGTTCCGCCCAGTTGCTGTAGTCACAGTGAAATCATGCTTCATGATTTCTTCATTTAATCTTAATAATCTTATGAATATTCTTCTGGAATGTAATTCCTCCCAGAATCAAGCACAGTGTAAGTCTTCTGTAAGTTCTATCTTTCATAAGGTGGTTTGTGTTTTATTTTCAAAAAAATACTGCTATAAAGCTACTAGGAGTGCATTCCTAGTAAAACTTAAGATAAGTGTTTCTTAGTCTGTCTTCATTATGTATAACTTTAAATTCCAGACCCCTTCTGATTTTCCACTGGTACATTTTCTCCAAAGCAATGCAAGCCTTCCAACAGAAAACAAAAAAAATCCACAGCATAACCCAAGTACAGCCTGCAATCAGGTTTTGCTTTGCACAGCAAATATTGTGTTCCATTGCATTTTTCTGTCCTTGATATATTCCAGTAGTTTATTTGCCTTTAACTGTAACTACACATTAGACTGCTGTTTCATATAATTTCTTACAAAAATAGCTATCAGCAAACACACCATTAAATCTCTGGGGCTTCTTTGTTTTTTTTCCTGCAATTGTTTTTTGCTTTATAGAATCAACTTCTCCATTATCAATCAAAAATGCTCTGTAGTATTTCATTACTCTATTTTTCCTCATGTTCTGCACAGTTACGAAGTCACTTGCTCTTTTTATTTTTACCAGGCATTGTTTCAGATGCACTCAACTTTCTTCTCCAGGAGGTCTATGATGTTGATCTTTCTGAGTCTAAAACCAGCTGTATGCAGAAATGGACTCTTTTTATATACGCTCCTGCAAATAATAATTTCAAACCTCTAAATATCCAGGTACTGAATCAAGAGATCAGGCTTGCTGGCAGAAGGGAACTCTCATTCCATACCATGTTCAACACAAGCTGAAATTTTTAATCAGTGTTCTGCTTATCTCCCATTCTGATGTGGTGTTGCTGCAGTTAAGCATCGGCAGTGCAGTCTGTTTCCTTGTTTGTGACACCTAATTATCTGATTTTATTATTTATTAAATATTGTTAAGGATATTTGTAGATCATATTAGCTTATGAATTGTGATATACATCTAAAATGCAACATATTTCCTTTTATTTTCTGGAAATAATATAATTATTCATATATTTGCAAAGCAAATAACCTTTGGGGGTGTTGTGAGGTGACCTGACATCTCCTAGAGGCTGGATAACATAGTGAAAGAGGCAAGATGACAAAATGTTAGCAGAGAAACTGAGGATGCTTGTACCTGACATCTCTGCCTTATGAAGTGCTGAACATTATCAGTCGTAATGATGAGGAAAACTACCTACAGTGAGCACAGCAACTACTTTTGGAGGCATGGAGCAGGGAGGGAAGACAACTTACCTCTCTGCTTTAATGTATATGGAAGAGGAGGTGCTGCTTAGTGTTTTGGCAATCCAAGCACTTCTGTTGCAGTGGAGCCAGGTAGGCTGCTGAAGAATGGGAAAGCAGTAAGGGCACATACCTGCCACCAAATTCAACGCTAATAAAAGAGGAATCCCTATGACTGGGTATGGAAAAACCACATGGGATTACTGAAATTATGATGCTATCTGAATTTTTATATTAAAGAAACTGGTTTTCATGTACTTAATTTTAAAAGCTTGTTATGTGTGTTAGTTTTAGATATGTGTATTCTACTACTAGCTTGAGATTTATGCAGTGGATTCCAGCTCCTTTTCAGTTCATAAACTAACACATTGGATTTAGTCCAAGCAAGGACTTTTTCTGAGTTCAAGCCTAGTGCCTTAGAGACCACTCGTTAGCTTTCTGGCAGGCTTACATTTGGCCTTGCACTGAGTGCTTCCAGGGGTCACTGCTGCAGGGCACATCATACAAACACACAAACCCATGCTTACTTTTCTAAACAGAGGTCTTAAGCACTAGGGTACAGCTTATTCTGTGTAATGATGCATGATTCACCCCCTGCCCTTTTTAAAACTTAGTATTTGGCAGCAAAGGCTCAACAAGCTGTTGCGCTAAATGATGAGTTTGAGGAGGAGCAAGGCTGTGTAGATCAGCACTGTATTTAGCTGTGAGGGGAAGACCTCCTAGAATCACTCCTTTATTTTGTCCAAGCTTTACTGAATATATGTGAAATATGTATAAAATGGTTTTGATAGCAAGAACCCATTACAGGACTCCCTTCTCCTAGTGGGGTCTTCCTCCCATTGACTGACCCAGAGTATTTTTTCTTGCTTGTGTTCTTTCCAGTACCCTCTGTGCTTTACTTAGTGGTGGTAAAGCTTCAAAAGGAGAGGTACAGACTACCTCACTCTAGCATAGTAAGTCTCATAGTACATAGATACTGATATAAACCTCTTTAGACTGAGATGAAATCCAGATCTTTTCTTTCCTTGATGAGAGTAGGTGGCTAGGTAAGGGTTGACTGCCACTGTCATAGAGTTCCTTGCCTCCTTCTACAGTTTTTTTTTTTTTTTTTAAAGTCACTATTCTACCTTAGCATGTTGTAGCCAAAACACATTCATATTTAGCAGACCCAACAGACGAGATCTGCCAGGCAACTTAGGCAGATGAAAATATGGATGATAAGGTAGGTCTCAGTTTACTCAGTTCTGAAATGTTTTTGGAAATACGAACCCATACCTGGAGAACTTCAAAGTAAAATAGTAAACTACTTACAGAACCTGCATGCTTCTAGTTTTGGGTGATCTGACTATTGAAACAGGGTTTTCGGGATCACAGTTTAGGATTTATGAAGATAAATTCCATTTAAGTGTCATGTTAGATGGATAAGCCTTTTCCTGAATTTCAGCCAGCCTCTAGGCTAGGAAGCTATTGGACCTAGCAGTTTAATGGGTATCTTACTGTGTGAAAGTTATCAGCACCCTGTAAAGCAGAACAAGTAAGCCAAGTTTTCTCACTTTCACAGATATATTCCCTTAACCTCTTGAAGCCTTTTTACATTTACGCTGTTGTATCTAGGGTCAGCTTTCCCCTCCCAGTTAAGTATTTTCCTTTGTCAAGTTTATTTATTAGCTTTAGGGTTTTTTTTGGTAAATGGCAAGAGCTAATTACTATATGTTAATGATGTATACTCATGTTTAAAGAAAATGTTAACAGATTATGTCTTGAGACTATGAGAAAGTTATAGCAGTGAGGGAAAGGGTTGCTTGTTAATATCTAAAGTAAGGCCCAGCATGTTGTCTTTGCACGGCTTTGATGCATGTGTATGTTAGCAATCTACAAGATACAGAGTGTTACCTCTCTGAGTATGCTTTCAGTGATGCACTCCAACAAATGGCAGCCCTATGCAAAGTTTATAAAGAAACTATATTTAAGTTATTTGATTTCTGAGAAAGTACAGAGCTCCCTTCTATGCAATGGGCTGTCTGGAGAATGTTCTAAAAGGAATAGCAGCAGAAAAAGCTTCTGACCACATTCTTATATGGAGTTACAATTAGAAATCTGAAGCTTTCTATAATGTACGTGAAAGAGACGAAAAGTGAAGGGAGAGATTCGTTAAACATGACCAAGATAATTATGGCTGATATAGTCAGGGAAAAAAGGTAAAAACCTTGTTGTTTCACTAGTGTGCTGCTTTTCTAGACTACTTGAAGATCAGACAAAGGTCTGATGGAAAGACTAAATGAGTGATTTTATCATCCATAAAGTTATTTGGCAGTTTGCAGTGAACTGGCAGTCATTCACACAGGTCAGAGTGTGACGCTTTGAGACACCTGAACTCTCTCCAAATGTATAAGTCTTTATTTTCTGAAGTTGCCCATGTAAGACACCCAGAATAAACAGAAGCAACCTTCTTTCACAGTAGGGTGAACAGTCCCGCCTCTTTCAGCCTTTCTTCATAGGAAAGATGCTCCAGTCTCTTAATCATCTTCATGGCCCTTTGCTGGTCCAGGGTATTTTAGGAGGAATTCATTCTGATGTGTTACAACATCTCAGGTGTGTTTGGCCTATTGGGTGTTTAGAAAGAACATCTCATTCCTGTATGACAAAGTCAGCTGTGGGACAGTAACTTTGCCAAGATAGAGGCATCTTTTGACTTACTTAGATTTTCACATGCTGGGGGAATTGTCAGTTTGTAGAGAAAAAAATACTACGCAATTTAGCAGCCTTCAACACTTAGGAACTTAGGATGGAGGTAGGAATTATAACTCTGGATATAAGGGCCTAATTTCTGTTCAGGTACCATTTTCCATAAGTGAACACTTATGTAAAAACCTGGTTGTTGATCAGGAGTTCAGTGATACTGGCGAACTGTCAGCTAGCATATAGATTTCTGAGTTACATTGCTAATGTTTTAGAAAAGGCTGGCAGACAATGCCAGTAATGCAAATGTTGTTCATTACAGTGTCATTAGTTCATTCTCTTTCTCTACTGTTTAGAAAAGGGTAAATGCTATTTTTACCTCTCTTTAAATGGGAAAGGAATTGATATCCTTTCTACTAATACATGGGGATGTAATAATATTGGTAAAAATACTATCTCATGAAAGGTTAGAATATTTATCTACCTTTGCAACTCTGAATTTTGCAATCTAGACATATATTTTGAATTACAAGTCTTGATTTACTAAGGCTTTTTGGAAAGTTCAACCAGTGATTTTATTAATCATTACTTAAACATTTTTTACAAATAATGTCAAATGAAAAGAGATTGTGTCTTTCTTTATTTAAATGACAATGAAATATCATTATCTTTGCCAACTTTGTAAACTTCATGAAATTTTTAAAAGACATTTGAAATATCTAGTGTTGAGGTGAGGCCAATGTACTTAAAATGTATTTGCTCATTTCTGTCTCCAGAAATTTGCTCATTCTGTGAAGTGTCTAATTAGACACTTTATCTCTCAACACACTCTCCTATGGAATTAATGAGACAGAGTTATTGGTCTGACCATTAAAATGGATCACCTGAGGTTTCCAGTTCTTTTTTTAGAAGGCAACCAGCTTTGTCTTAAAGTATTTTTTGTATCCTTACTTCACTCTGTGCTTTCTTTTTAAACACTACAGTTTCAATTAAGAAAGTTTAATTTGATGGGCCCCACATGAACTAGAAGATGTCTAAATTAGTAGAAAAGAAATTCAAGTTAAATATTTATTACTTTCATTTCCTGTTCTCGTTTTCCTCAACAGCATGAGCTAGGAGAGTATCATTTAAAATTTAGTCTATAAGATGGACATTGGCCTTTAAAACATTTCCCTCCTCTTCATCCAACAAATTGTCAAGTGATATGAGAAATACATTGGTCACAAAAACTGGACAAATTGCCTGGTACTCAATGTTACAATGCCTCACAGTCTGTCTGGTTCCTGGCTCTGGGATCAGAAGTTACCATCCTGGCCCCTATGGGGGAAGGAGGACCAGGAGGATTGAGACTGGTTTCCTGTTTACCCTGTGAGAGACCTAATACATAACCTGTGTTTTGAGCTGGACACAGTGTTGCTGGGTGCTGTGCCAACAAGATACACACTCTGGAAGATACTGCTAGTCCATCCTTTGGTTTGGTACTTCTGAAGTTATACGACCCAGTGGGAGAAAGCAGCTGACCACTGGAGGCCGGAGGGAGGATTCTGCTGATGGTATTCATGGGTTTCTCCCTGGCTCTGCAAGTGCTGCAGCTGAAATATCTTCCTTGTATTTGAGAAACTCCAGGCTCTCTGAATGATTTATGGGATTATGTGAAGCTATAAATCTTCTACTACAGCTGAATGCAGCAATGATACTGTTTGTATAATAATTTGCGTCAGCTTTGCTTGACCACATCTGTGTCAATGTTGAATTGCTGAACAAGTGAGTAATGGCTGTATGGACAGCGTATCTGAAATAACACCAGGCTCCCTGGACACAGAAGGGGGCTGTCCCAGCTTCAGCTGGTTCCTGAGGAATTACCATAATTTGTATAAATGGAGCTACCAGAGTTTCAGTTAAGCTCTGAAAAAGTGACCTCCTTTGGAAAAGCTAAAACAACAAAAAAAGACACTTCTGTGACAGAAATGTGCACCAGCAATGTCCAGCTGACCTCACTGTATGGAAGACCATCCAACTTCACAGCAAGGAACACATTTTCCACCTGCCCACTGCCATCAGTGTCTGGATCAAAATACCAGAAAAATAAAGAGCTCATTCTCCTTTTTCAATGGCAAACTTAAACTGGAAATTCTTCAGGATTTTTGAGGCTCAAATTTTTCTTGTTCATCTCTGAATTTTGGATTGGTGCCAAAAAAAGAAATACTTGACTACCATGAAGTGCTCTGTTTAGCTTTTTCTTAGGTGAGAATAGCAGTAAAAGTGCTAGAAAAAGTGTAAGAAATACTGTACTTGGTGAAATTTGCAAACTGCTTCTGTAAAATAATAGACACTTGTATGAAAATGACATTTGGATGAGCTTTTGGTTTAGAATAAAATATTTGTCTTCTACTAGAGACATGTATGATCTAATGAGTGCGTGCTAAGACTAGCCTTTGACAAAATAAATCAAATGGTCCATAAATTGCCTGTATTGAGGATACAAATACAATACAAACATCTAAATCAGTGCAGATTATTTCAAAGGAATGTCAGCTTTTCCTATGTAACACACTAGCTTACATTTTTTTTGTACACTATATATGTAACATAGGCAAATTATTTTAGGAACATTTAGAGAGCTTACAAGAGACTAGTGGCAATGCTATGTTTAATGTGGCCCTCTCCTTGTATTCAGAAATTCTGTTACCTGGAAGAAAACCACATCTTTTTAACCTGAGTTGTAACCATTCTCTCATTTCTGGTTCTCTTTCCTATTTACTAACTGCTAAAAGATTGATTCCTCCAGAACTTTTTCAGGATTTAAGTCCTTTTTTAGGGTCAGACTAAATTCTTTCCAATCAATAGGACAAAAAAAATTATAATTTCTCTTTTCTCCCCTTTTCAAAACACCTCCCCCAGTGTTCCAGTACTTCACCCTTCTCAAAAAATTCTTTAAGATAATCTTTTTATCTTCTGAGATTATGACAGTTTCCTTTATCTCCTAGGATGAAATTCACCAGGTCCAATTTGAAGACATTCAATTCTCAAAGTATTTTTAAATTGTAGTCTAGAGAAAGGCCTATGCTCTTTGTGATTGGAGTTAATTTTGATTGCAGATAGTCTGACCTAACCAGGGAGTACTATTGCAAAGGATTACAAAAAGCATCAGGTTGGCTGGCAGTTTTCCCTTTCAGAGTGATCATAGGCCAACACTTCCATCTCTCTGTTTGCTGCTTAGGAGCTCAGAAATTACATCTTCGTACTCTCACAGTGTTACTTTATTTAGGTTTTCTGCCTTGCCTTTTCTAATATTCACTCTGTATGATTGGGTCATATTTTAGTACTTGTTAGCAATTTCATTGTTTCCACTGTCTTGGTGTTTGCTTCTCATTCTGAAGGGAAAGGAAGATCTTACATGCAAGTCAAATTACTGTCTTGATGTATTTTCTATTTTTTTTTTGTACTTAGCCATAAATTGCACTTGTGTTGTTCCCTTTATTTTCCTCTATTGAAGTGCCAGCTACTTTAGCCTAATTTTCACACTTTTGTATTTCATTTATCAATACCATAACTTCTCACTATCCATATGATGAAAACAAAGATCTTGCTCTCCAATCATTAGACCTGAAGCTCATATGGTCTACTGAAATAAAGTAGGTTTTGTTGTTGTTTAATTTGAGAAGGAAATAGAAACCCAAAGCGTTAAAAAAAATATAATTGATTAACACTTTAAGAGTAAAAATCAAATTCTTAAACAGGGAACAATTTTATTGGTATGAAATAACACATGGCAATAAACAGGGAAAATGAAATTAAATGTAAATAATGGATATAAAAGCAGAGTAACATTTCTCAGTAAGCAATTGTTATAACTTAGTGAGCCATAAAACCCAAAGCAGGCAAAAAAACCAATACAACAAAGCATTAAATTGCTCTGTTATTATATAACATATTAATGCTGTATTTTTAAGGCAGTATACATGCACTGTAAACCATGAACTGCTGAAAACTGTCAGATTTGACTGCTCAAGAAGCTGAATGATGATGATGAATGTATATGAGATGAAGGTATATAATAGATTTTCAAAAGATCTGAATGGTATTTCAACAGCAGCTAAGGTGCCCATCACATTACACAACAGTAGCGTGTGCTTCTGAAAAAGATGTGCGCAGATGTGGTATAGAACTTAACCCAGAAGTCATAAATGTACAGGTAAGCAAATTGTGAATGCATGACTTATGAGTCCTGATGCCTGTGGCTTTGTCCCATGTTCTTTCTATCTGTGTAATGAAATATTTGAATCAATAACAGAGGAGTCACACTGGTTTATGCCTGCCTGGAAAAGTAAGCTGGGTATTTTTAATTATACACTTTCATGCTTAAAATAGTTGAGACATGTTCTCCTCTCTCTTTGAGTTCCTGTGATGAGAAGTCTGGCTGAGGAAGACTTAATGATTCATCAAGGTAAACATACTAAATAAGAAGTCATTAAGGAAATATTTGAAGCACTAAGCATCTTTTAGGACACTGACAGATTCTGTGTGTTTCCTGGAACTTCACAATTGAATTTCCACCATTAAAATCCATGTAAATTTATAATTTGAAAATAATTTGAAAAAAAACCACACCAGAACAAATATACAGCTCTTAATGAATTGATGAAACCCAAGTTTTCAGCAGAGAAATATTTAGCCAGCTACTTTTCAGTCCTGGTATGTTATTTTTGACAATATATAAATAATTCCAGAAACCCTTTAGTGCAGTGTTTTATACAGTATAGTACTGATTTCAAGTCTGAAACCATTAATTACAAATCATTGGTTTGGAATTATTTTTGTAGCATGTAAAATCAGAAAACAATATTATTAATATCCCAGAAGTCCCTACAGGTGGAAATTGAATCCTTACACAGAAAAGTTCTATCAAAGTGGAAGAATAAAATTGCAGCATACGTGGTAACAATATGTTTGTCTAAAATGCAGGGAAAAAATAAAGTTGTTCATCACAATTTTCCTATGTCTTGTAGAAACGGCTTCAGTGTCATTCAGGAGATGAAATCAGTTTGCAACAAAGGGTAAACGTCAAAAAAAGAGGAAAATATCCGGCTGAAAGTGGAAGTGTAAGAAATTATCACTTGTTATTTAAAGGAATAAAAAACTTTGTAGTAAAAAAAATTAAAATTACAGCCTTTATACTGAAACAGAAACTTTCAGACTTGTTCTATGAACATGCCAACTCTGACACCTTTGTACCCAGTTTTAGTCCAAATAAGTCATTGTGACTTATTTTAAAGCTCCTTGTTATTATTGCCTAGATTAAAAGCTTCAACAACTTGTAAAATACGCAAATCAAAATTATACATGTGAATTAAATTGCATCTTTTTTTTTTTTTTTTCACAGAAAGAGTGATAGTAGTAGAAACTACCATGATCAAAACATTGCAGGTGTCTGCATTTTTGTTGAAGTCTGTGTATTTGGTGTTATCCAAGTAATTAGTGCTGTGAATAAAATCGTCCCTGCTAGAAGAACTCTTGACTAGTGGATATACCCTCTTCATTGACTATAATTGCAGCCGTTTTGAGATTGTTATAGTGCTCGAGGAAAAAAATTACTTTTATTTTATCTCACAGAGTATCTGAGCAATCAGGCTTCACTGGTGGGAAACTGTGGCACTTGAGGTGAAGACCTAGGGACAGGAGGATATGAGAGAGGGGAGAGATTCTGGTGAATAATCAGATGTACTACAGCAGATAAACTGACCAATTGTCAAATATGGCAAAGAAAGTCCAATTGGAGAGACCCTCAAGGCTCTACTGTCTGCAGATGGCAGTGCTTAGGACTTCTACCTGAAGTCAATTTGATACTGATATTTTCATCTTAACTAAATTTAAGCTTGTGCTTTACAGTCTTTTTGTTCATTTACCTATCCTTAAAGGCACAAACAACTCTTGGAGTTTGACTGTCGTTTGAAAGTTCATGAGAGCTAAGTGCCTAAATCTTCTGCACTCCTTCAAAACATATAACCTGAAATGCCAAATGTCAGAATCTTCCTTTTATATTGACTGCAATCTTGTGATCATGAGGATAACTTAAGAATTTTGCTCTGAATAGATTTTCCCTCATTGAAAAATATGTATGGCTGATATCTATAAATGATATTGTGAAAAGCATAGACATGGTATATTTCCTAAACTGGTCAATTATGATATCTGATTTAGGCTAAAATTTCTGTATACAGTCTCAGGGTTTTTTCACATCTTTGTAGAAACTAATATTCCTTATGGCACAGCTAATAATTAAAGACATATAGTAGAAACTCCCTGACCTCTCTCTCCAGAGCAACAGAGATTTTTTTTTCTTCCTCTTTGCATTTGGCATATGCACCCTTACTCAATATGAAAACTACATATGTTTTCAACAGTTCAGTATTTCCTTTAAGTAAGAAGGCAAGCAGTATCTTTTACAGTTTTCCTCTTTAACAAAATAGGACTATGCATGGACTAGACATGGTCATAATTTTTCTGTATGTAGGATGTTTATAAAGTAGTTACATCAGTGACCTCTAAGAATTTTTTTAAGGCCGTGAGGATTTATTCTTACACTGAAGATAATACTCTTTACCAGAAGAAACAACAGAAACAATGTTTTATTATTATTATTAATTATGTGCATAAGATTTGTTGTCTAGCTTGCTTCCTACAAATTCAAATTATAAACACTCCTTCAGAAAATTGAGACTGCCTAATATTTTGGCAATGAACTCTAAATACTAAAGATTAATTCTAACACTGGATACCTTAAAAGACTTAAATGAAGACAGCCAAATAGTGCACACTCTGTGCATCAGGCTTATGTTCATTACAATGTCTCTTCCTTTTTTGGGTGAAGAACACACACTCAGGCCAAGTGAGACAAAGCAAATTCCTAATTTAGAAACATGAAATATCCCATGGATAACTCAAATGTTTTTGTTACTTAGTGAAAAGGAGATTGAATTCATTAGAGACAGCTTCACTCTTGCACAGATTTACACACGGCAGAAAGCCTTTTTACCAAAGGTTAGTATGCCAAAGGTGTTCTTGTGGTCCAGGCTCTCTGTATCTGCAGGCAGAGAACACACAGGGTGATCACACCAGTAGCTGCACTTCCACTGGCTTGTGAAATAGTCAGAAAGTGTTGGATAACACTTACATGAAAACATTCATCCTGGTCTGTAAATACTCAAACCTGTCATTTCAGCCAGCACCACACGATCAGGGTCAGGGCCACAGTTTCTGCCTCCCTCTCTTTTGATGCAGTATTAAAATTCTATCCTGGCAAAAAAACCCCTAGGGCAAAATATTAACCCAGAGTTCTCTTTCACTAAGTTGGAACTATCCCTGCATATGAAGATTATACTAGATGATCTAGGATATTTAGTCTCTTTGTTATGTGTCTGGTTGAATAAGGTATGGTGTGCCTGAAAGTATCCCTGTAATCAAGCGAAAATCATGTCTTAATCTCTTCTGGTGCAGAATTGTAGGATTCATATATCTTTAGATCAGTCTCTGGTCAACTAATTGTGTCAGCTGCATTGCACCCTGAGTCCTTTATTTTCCTGCTTTTATAAGTAGAGATGGATTTTACCTATGTGGGTGGGATCTATGGTCTTCTCAAATTCTTGTTCTCCTGCTAATCCACACTGGTTTATCTGGTACAGAGTATCACTGTTCACAGGCGTTTTTACTTAGGTTTCCTTCTACTGGAAAACCTGGGCTTCTTAGATGATGGTATATACTCAGGTTTTGTCCCAGCTTCAGTAACTATGTCACAAATGTACCCTCGGGTCTGGAAATAGAAAGCTCTCCCAGGTTCTCCAGTTCAGGTATACGTATGGTGTTCTCCAAGTCAAAGCATTGCTTAATTTTACAGAATCACAGGATTGTTGAGGTTGGAATAGACCTCCAAGTTCATCAAGTCCAGCCTATGACCCAATACCACAACATTTACCATCAGTAAACTTGCAGATGACACAAAATTAAGTGGGAGTGTTGATCTGCTTGAGGGTAGGAAGGCTCTGCAAAGTGATCTGGACAGGCTGGAGTGATGGGCTGAGGTCAATTGTATGATGTTTAACAAAGTAAAGTGCCGGGTCGTGCACTTTGGTCACAGCAACCCCCAGCAACACTACAGGCTTGGGGCAGAGTGGCTGGAGAGCTGCCTGGCAGAAAAAGACCTGGGGGTGCTGGTGGACAGCCGGCTGAACATGAGCCAGCAGTGGGCCCAGGTGGCCAAGATAGCCAACATCATCCTGGCCTGTATCAGAAATGGTGTGACCAACAAGAAGAGGGAGGTGATTGTGTCCCTGTACTCAGCACTCGTGAGACCGCACCTTAAGTACTGTGCCCAGTTTTGGGCACCACAGTACAAGAAAGACATTCAGGTGCTGGAGTAGGTTCAGAGAAGGGCAACAAAGCTGGTGAGGGGTCTGGAAAGCATGGCTTATGAAGAGCGGCTGAGGCAACTGAGGCTGTTTAGTCTAGAGAAGAGGAGACTGAGAGGAGACCTTATTGCTCTCTACAACTTAAAAGGAGGTTGTAATGAGGCTGGTGTTGGTCTCTTCTCTCTAATTAGTAATGATAGGACGAGGGGAAATGGCCTCAAGTTGCGTCAGGGGAAGTTTAGATTAGGTATTAGGAATAAATTCTTCACTGAGAGGGTAGTTAGGCACTGGAAGAGGCTGCCCATGGATGTGGTGGAGCCACCATCCCTGGGGGTGTTTAAAAAACAAGAAGATGTAGCATTGAGGCTATGGTCGATGTTAGGATGAAGGTTGGACTTGATGATCCTGGTGGTCCTTTCCAACCATAATGATTCTATAATTCTATGACTCTATGACATCAGCTAGACCATGTCACTTAGTGCGGTATCCTATCTTTCCTTAAATACCTCCAGGGATGTGGCAACTCCACCACCTCCCTGGGCAGTACATTCCAGTGTCTAATCACCCTTTCCATGAGGAAGTGCTTCCTAATATCCAACCTAAACCTTTAACAGCAGAAAGAAGGTCTACTGTAATGGAAAAGTGTAAAAAATATTTGGATAAATGTCTATTGTGTTGAAAGCTGTAGTAGATATCAATGTTTAACCAGGCAGGTCTCCACAGAAAGCTCTGTGTGTGGCCTTCTGTGATTGCCTGAACAGCCTCATGCTGGTCAGACCTGCTGCCTGAGCACCTGTGTTTTCTGTCCATAGTTTTTCTGACTATAGCTAGTAGCTATATACAAGTGAATGAATCTGCTTCAGTGATGCTATGTTGTATGAAGACAGTGGTTGTATCCGTGTCGTTCAGAGACAGCTTTCCTTTACAGTGGATTGGCTCATCCACATAGTGCATGAATCCAAGCTTTCTCCACCTTGCAATTCCTTGGTCTGTCTTTCAGTCTATAATGTCAAAACCAGTGTGCAAGTCTATGTTGCAGCCCAGCAGAACAATGTGTCATGAAATGAGGACAGATCCTGAATGGCGTGGGGCATGGTATGAAATCATGTAAGAGAAGACTGAGGATGGAAAACCCCCTGGACATCTGCATATAGGGCAGAGGGAGCACATTTTGTATACCATCTCAGTAGTGCCTGTGGACTGAGGACTCAGAAGGCACTATCAGCTGGTGACAACCAATTTTTGTCTTAGAGGGAGCTCCAAAGAAACTCTAAGAGTAGACTAACACTTCTATGCAATGGACCATCAAGGAACTCAGAGAGATCTGCTCAGTTTTTGATTGCATAGAAAGACGAAAAAATCAGTTCATGGTCTGCTTGCCAGAGGCTCTCCAGCTGTCCTGTAATGATCCCTGTATGTTTGCTCAAGGATGCCTTATCTTTTTGTTTGTTTGTTTGTTTTTTAGTAATACCATTCATTCAACCTACAGAACCCCACCATAAAAATGTCCATAATGAGGCTGCATCTAGTTTTTGTAATATGTTACTGTTCCATGTCTGTCACTAGACTAAAGTCTGATACATTCATCTTAGCCTCTCACAAGTATTTTTGAAAACTTAGAATTGATGTACTGCCAAGCTGCTAAGGATGTCTAATGTGACGGAAGGGGTGATTGCGTTAGGAGAAAAAAAATCCTAAGAGTGAATTAGCTGGTCCTGCTTCAGGGAGCTCTGGAACACTGTTACCCAAAACAGAGATTCTGTCAGAAGTAAATCAATAAATCAGATTTAGTCATTCCTTTGAAAAAAAAACATAAACATAAATAATTTGCATCCCGCTGTGTTTTAACTATCACATCTTAGACCATAACCCAAACGTACAATTTCTCACACTGGTATTTGGAGGCAAGTCACTTCTGCAGTTTCATATAGGCTATAGTCATAACTGCAGACCTCCCTTTTTCCTAGACCCTGTAAGGACTGAGACCCATAATCTATTTACTGTAGAGCAGATGAAGGACTTAGGCATTTACCTAAGCTTCTAAGTCCAAGAAGCACATGATACCAATCCAAACCACCCATCCTTCAAGACCTCCTACCCACAGCTCCCTTTGTTGTAGTGAGCAAGTGCTGCAAGCAAGACTATCTGATATTTCACCCTACTAGCACCATGTGTTTAAAAGTTTTATTCTGATTCAGAGCCATAGCTCCTCCTCTTCAGGAAATACTATAAATCAAGATTGGAGAGACAGTACAAAAAGAAAGGAAAAGGACTATGATGTAATTCTGCCTCCACTAAAATTAATCACAAAACTCTCAACAGTGTTTGCAGGGCCAGGATGTCTTCTCCAGACTGTCTCTCCACCTACTGTCTCTAATCAAACAGCTGGTAAATTCTTTGTCCCAGCCACACTTTTTACATCTCCCAAATTAAGCTTATGAAGTGACTTATCCCTCTGGTACTGTGTGGGTCAGTTAATGAATGCTTCCAGTTCAGCCCTGACAAAGAGCTTGTGTACCTGAAAGCTTGTCTGTTACTTGCAGCTATAGCCATTGCCCAAAGGAAAATCTCTTGCTTTCCTGTAGATTGCTGGAAGTGGCAAAGATAATAAAAAAAGAAATTATTTAATCATAGAAGGAAACCTGAATAATTAAATTACAGAAATCAAATTTTACCATATTTCATGGAGAGAAATAAACAGAGGAATCTCTGCCGTGTAGTAGGGAGGAGGTTAGTTAACCTAAATGTGATGTTCTTCTGTGATCTGAGAGTACTTCTAAAGTGCTGGGCTTGTGTATGTCACACCATCACCTTCACGTTCAGGTGAGCCTGGGCCACACAGTGATTTCCTCCCCATGCCAGGATTTTCCTGTAAAAATCCGTGGTGATTACGGGGAAGAGAGGAGCAAGGTCAGCTTCTGATAGTACCTTGTCATCCATGAATGAATAAAAGAGTATCCAGGAATAGAAAGCATACAAAAAGTCTGGTTTGCATCTTCGACATTTATAAATCCTTACATGGCAATTTTCCACAGCAAAAATATTTTTAATAGCATTCACATAGAAACCACAGACTTAGATCATAACCTTACAATCTGATTAGATGGCAGTGTGTCAGCAATACTAGAAGGTGAGTCATATATGTCACCAACTAAGACCTATCATAATCCTTATTCATCTGGAATTTTCGATAGGGAGAAAACGGAAGATCCAAAATAGCTGTTTAGCACCGAGTCTAGGATCTTACTGCTGAAGGCGTCATCATTTTCAGTGTAGTGCATTTTAATGATTAAAACAAAATCTACCTTTGAACTATCATTGAGCAGAAGAAGGACAGTCATAGAATCATAGAATGCCAGGTAGAAAGGGACCTCAAGGATCATCTAGTCCAACCTTAAGTATAGTTTAAGTAAGATGGCCCAGCATGCTGTCAAGATGAGTCTGGAAACTCTCTAATGTAGAGTAATCCACCACTTCCCTTGGGAGACTATTTCAATGTTTAATTGTTCTCATTGTGAAGAACTTTCTTCTCAACTCCAATCAGAATTCCCCAGGAGCAGATTGCAGCCATTACCCCTTATGTTTTCCATGTGACTCCTTGTAAAAAGGGAGTCTCCCTCCTCTTGGTAGCCACCCTTCAAGTACTGATACATTGTAATAAGCTCCCCTAAGCCTTCTCTTCTCAAGGCTGAACATACCCCCCATCCCCGGGGGACCCTTCTTGTGACCGGTTGCCATTTTGAAAATGAATTATTTACCACCACCCTCTGGGTATGGCCCATCAGCCAGTTTCCCACCCATCGCACAGACTATTTGTCTAGGTTGTAATGTGTCAGTTTTTCAAGGAGGACACTGTGGGGGACCATGTTGAAAGACTTGGAGAAGTCCAGATAGACTATGTCCACCACTCTCCTTTCATCAGCCAAGTGGGTTATTTTGTCATAGAAGGCAATTACATTTGTCAAGCATGATTTGCCCTTGATGAATCCGTGTTGGCTTTTCCCAATTACAAGCTTCAGTTTCCTTGTGATAGTTCCCAGGAGGATCCACTCCATAACCTTCCAAAGGGCTGACATGAGGTTAATGTGTCTATAGTTACCTGGGTCCTCCTTAGGACCCTTCTTATGGATGGGAGTGACATTAGCCCTTTTCCGGTCTTCAGGCATGTCTTCTGATCTCCATGACTTCTCGAAGATGATGGAGAGTGGCCTTGCAATGACATCAGCCACCTCTCTTATCACCGTTGGGTGGATGGCATCTGGGCCCATTGATTTGTATGGGAGGTCTGTGTCTGCCTCAAAATGAATTTTTTTTCCTATGCCCTGGGACCCAAAACTGCTGGTAAAGGCAGAGGTGAAGAAGATATTGAGGACCTCTGCCTTTTCAACACTGTTGGTGACTAGATCACTGCTCCTGTTCAATAGTGGACCAATACTCTCCTTCTGCTTCTGCTTTTTGTCCACACACCTGAAGAACCTTTTCTTGAAGTTTCTGACATGTTTAGTCAGTTTCAGCTTAAGCTGAGCTTTTCCTTTCCTAACTGCATCCCTGCATACCCTGGCTATGCCCTTGTAATTTTCAGCAGGTATTACTCCACTTTTCCATCTCTGGTTATGTTTCCCTTTTGGTTCTGAGCAGACCCATAAGCTCATGGTTTAGCCAAGGGTGTCTCTTACTCCGCCTACTCCCCTTACTCTTAGAAGGAAGGAATTGATTTTTTGTTTCCAGGAGAGTGTTCTTGAAAAACTCCCAGCACTTGCTAGCTCTTTTATCTACCATTGAAGCTTCCCATGGGATCCCTGCTAACTGAGCCCAGAGCAAGCTGAAGTTTGCTCTTCTAAAGTCTAAAACTTTGTCTTGGAACTAACCTTCAGCATGCTCAGCATTATCCCAAACTCCACGATATTGTGATCACTGCAGCCATCTAACACCTGTATGAGGAAGGAGTTCTCTAACTGACTCCATCACTTCATGGGCAGCCTGTTCCAGTTGCTAACAGTTCTTTCAGTAAAGAACTTCTTCCTAATATCCAATCCAAACCTCCCCTGATGCAACTTAAGGCCATTACCTCTCATCCTATCATTAGTTACCTGGAAGAAGAGACCAGCACCAGGTAACTAATGATAGCTAGAGAGGTCATCGCACAGAAAGGGTGTGAAGTGAGCTGGAGCAGACTGGAGGTGAGCAGGTGAGTGACCAAGGGCTGAGGCGAGAGGGCAAGGAGGAGGCTAGGGCTGCTGAGGGGAGGAGGCAGGGGTTTTCTATGGCATGAGAGATGGTAATTGCTCCTCCTTTGTCTTCCAGAGCTGGAGGCTCACGCAAGGACAGAACCAGACCATGGAGCACTCCTGTTCTTGGCCATGCTGCCAGTGAGATTCATTGCCTTCTTCAAAGACACCACTGACACAAGGCTATGGAACCATATGTCTAGCAGAGTTCTGGCCAGTGGTGAGTCACAGTGGCTGCTCCCTTAATTTTGCTTTCACACCTTTGGCAGCTGCAGAGGTGGACAGGTCCAGGAGCAGACCATGGAGCACTTCCATCCTTGCCCATGCTGCCAGAGAGATTCCCTACCTTCTGCAAGGACATCACTGACACAAGGTTAAGGAACCTGGAGTCAGGCAGGGCCCTGGGCAGAGGCTGCCAATGGTGAGCCAGGTGGCTGCTCCCTTAATTTGTTATCCTGCCTTTGGCAGCTGCAGCTCCAGACACAGCCACGACCAGACCATGGAGCACTCCCGTCATCAGCTGTGCAGCCACTCAGCCAGAGATTTCTGCAGCTTCCAAGAAGGCCATTGACCTAAGGACAGTGAAGCATACACAGCCCCGGTCTGCACTGCGCCATGGTCCCACAGGCAGCTGGAAAATCCCCACAGCCCTGGACAAGAAGAGCTTCGCATCGCTTGTCCTCTCTGTCTGAAACTATCCTTGAAATAAAATCTTCTGATTGATGAGCCGTTGGTTGCTGCTTCTGGTTTGTCTGGTCTTTGGGGGAAAATCTTCCAGCACATTTCCTTATTGGCCTTATTCCACTGAATTTCTAGATCTTTCTGTATGTGTAGAGGTACATAGATATCTTCATATATAGGCACATGGAAAGTGTACTTGGCATCTTGCTTATGGGAAGGCAGAGGGGAGCCAATCAGAGGCTGCTCTGAGATCATGCAGGCATGACGCTTTCAAAACATGGAAACCAGCCAGTCACAGAGCAATATGAAAACATGTGGGGTCTAAGCCAAGAGCCATGTCCTTGGGTCAGTGGGAGGAGGCTGGAGGCAGGAGGCAGAGGTCAGCCTGTGATACATGGGCTCTGTGTGGACCTCACAACAATGTCATTGCTGTCAAGTGCACAATGGGGATGTTCTGTGCTTTAGGAATTGTCACCTGAGACCATCAAAGCCCCACTGGGACTACTGCATCCAGCTCTGGAGCCCCCAGTACAAAAGGGACATAGATCTGTTGCAGAGAGTCCAGAGGAGGCCCACAAAAATGGTCAGAGGGCTGGAACACCTCTCCTACGAGGACAGGCTGAGAGAGTTGGGGTTGTTCACCCTGGAGAAGAGAAGGCTCCAGGGAGACCTCACCGCAGCCGAATGTCACTTCCAGTTTTGTTGTGTTTAAATCCCCTGCAGTTGTCCCCACAACACCCCCAGCGATGTCACCCTCTCAGCTCCATGATTAATGGCTTGGTGGGGTTCTTCAGCATTTCTAAGCCACAGACATATAGGTAACATCTAACTCTGGTTGCATATATAAAATTTAGAGGAGTTTTTTTTCACTTAGCACTTCAGAGTGGCTGGTTGCTGTCCTAAGCTCATTTAAATTATACTGTAGAACAGAGCTGCAAATTTTTACATTTACAATTGAGTAAGCAGTTACAAAATGCACAAAACTATCCATTGGTGTATTCATAGTGACTGCATACATGGCCTGTGTGGATAAATGAAGCAAACATTGTTTAAAGATTCCCGGTTGACAAACTGCAGATGCATATACTTTGCACATATAGCTTACTGATCAGCTAACACACTCTGATTTTCTCTTGCTATTTCAGTCAGCTGTGGTCCTACTCACAAGCAATTCTAGCTGTGAAACCAGAAGCCTATAGGCTTTCTGAACCTTGAATCTCTGGGTCTAGATGCCAAGAGCCAAATGAATGAAATGGTTTTCTTCCGCCTTATTCTTGGGAGTAGTCCTGTCTGCCAGGGGATGAAGACTTTCAGACCAGGAAGATTTTCAATGATGAAACAGAAAAGAATGCTGAATTTTATAGTCATCCACTGCCACACTTCTATTGACATTAACTATACTTGATTCATGAGGATTGCCAACAATTACATGAAATAGTTTCTCATTGCAGTGGTGTTCGAAAAATGCACTTGATTTTGGGACAAGGAGAGATATACATAGGGGTATTTCCAGCTCATAAGAATTTTTTCACAAATGCAATTGAGTCTTTAAGTATTTTTTAGAACTCTAGTTGACCCTGCTGGAGTAGGGGGTTTGGACCAGATGACCTCCAAAGGTCCCTTCCAACCTTAAACTTTCTACGATTCTGTGATTGCATGAACCACATATCCTGAACAATTATATTGTCATTAAGAGGGGAATTAAAAAGTGGCGGACCTATGAGGCCATCCACAAACTAAATCAAAGTCAGTAGTTTGTTAAGCCTCAAAATAGATCTCCAATCATATAGATGTTTCAGGAAAGAATGAGCAAGTTCATTACTGTCACGTTAACAGGGATGTTGATCCTTATTATAGCTAAAACAGATGGTTTTTCTGCTGAAGGAGTACTTGATGGAATATGTCTGCCTAGTCTGATGACAGCTAAGCCAGAAATGAGAGCAAAATATGGAAAAGTGGCCCTGAGGTTGTGAGAGTATGACTGTGGGAAGGTACCATTTGCCTGGGCAAAACATTACAGACTGTTACAGTAGGGAACAATCCAGCCTTGGCAAGGAGATCGATAACATGATCTAGTAAGTCTTTTCCATCTGTAATGTCTCTGATCTGCAGCTGGAGAAATAATAAATACATATTTGATGTACAGCTGCTTTGTTCCAGACTCGCTTCTGTCTGGATTGTGGCATGACATCTTCCTGGCTCATGTTTTCAGTGTCCTTTCTGAGGACCGAAGGTGGAGGAGAGTACACATTTAGGTACTCTCCTATGCCCAACAGAGTTAGGGCATATTTGGGGCACAAGTGAAGATCCACTGTCTTGTAAATGCTCCTGGGGCTTCTGCAGACTTGTGCAGGAGATGCGTGCGTTGCAGTGGTTACATGTACTTTTGCCAAGGTCTTGGCACTACCAGATAAACCTTTCCAAAGACAACCTCATCCATGCCCAATTACACATTAAAATGCAAAAGAAAAAAACAGCAAAACAAACCAACAAAAAAACCCCCAACAACAAAGCAGCAATATACATTTTATTTTAAAAAGTCCTTTGCCAAGATTTCTCTTTAAAATATATTCTTACTGTATTTCCTGTCTCTGACCAACTGAGATCCAGAAATGAGTTATCCTTCTGGCCTCCATGGAAAGAACAGTCTTTCCCAATTAAATCATAGTAGCTTTTTTCTGGAGATGGAACAAGGGGGCTCAACAGGCTCACTCATCACTCTATCTTCCACCACTGTACAGGCACTTTGTAATCAAGGTTTTCATAAAAGACAGAAACAAGTCATACTAAGTCCTCCAGACAAATTGATCTAAGTGTGTGTAGACAGATGGATTTGTACTTGCCATTGAAAACTGCGGGGTCTGGATTTGCTATAAATCATAGTGACAGACTGACAGTAACAGACAGGCACCTGAACTCTGGGGCATGGCAGGGACACTGACTGAAGTTTCTTAGACCTCATTGGCAGTATACTTAACAGCCTGAAGAGCCTGGGGTAAACTTCTGCAACTCATATCTCAAGTCACTCCTGCCTATGCCCCTGAAAATGTCTTTATCTCCTGCTAATGTTTTTGCATTGTATTTTTCTCAATTAATAAACATGCTATCTTAGTTCTGTTTAGCATCATATTCACCTCATATGGCTTCAATGTGGCCCCAATTCTGTCCACACGTTCCATGGTGGGAAATACAGCTGTTGAAATAACTGTTAAATATTTTGCTTGGGAAAAAATTAAAAGATAATTGGACTAGCAATTAGAGGGATGCATGCCTGGATTCAATGAAGACATGATTAAAACAACCATAAAAATTACCACGAGGAGTTATAATAAGTGAATTATTATAAAGTAGGCATGCAGTAAGCAGTTCTTCTCATAGCTTAAACAACTGACACACCATGACCTGCAGGTGATGACAGGGCTGAAGCATCTGACATAAGAGGAGAGGCTGAGAGAGCTGGGAATGTTCAGGCTGAAGAAGAGAAGGCTAAGATGGATCTCAGCAAAGTTCATAAATACCTGAAGGGAAAGTATAACAAAGACAGAGCCAATGTCTTCTCAGAGGTTAGCAATGACATGACAAGAGGAAATGGGCAAAAACTGAAGTACCACAAATGCCATTTAAGCATAAGAAAAATTTTTTAATTGTGAAGATGGTCAAACACTGGAAGAGGTTGTCTAGAGACTTTGTGAAGTCTCCATCCTTGAAGATACTCAACAACTGACAGTCCCAAAAAACTTGCTCTAGCTGCACTTGCTTAGACAGGGGGTTGAACTAGATGATCTCCAGAGATACTTCTCAGCTTCAACCATTCTGTGATTCTGTGATGTCCAGGGGAAGTGTAAATTGCATGCCTTTTTCTACAAATAACCTAAACAATGTGGTTTGTAGATAAAAGCAACCACTGCACACAGGAGAATCTCACACATTTTTTACCAGAAATGAGTTTATTAAAAATTCAAGACAGCAGGGCAGTTTATAAAAGGATGTCTGAAACTAGTAATTTTGTATTTTTTATTTTGTTTACTCCCTGTCCCACATACGTTTGAGTATGCCAGACCCACACAAATATTACAGCACCTAATTTACACCAGCTCAGATGCAGTTAAACATGAGATACAGT
Source organism: Coracias cyanogaster (assembly GCA_033124195.1). NCBI lineage: Eukaryota > Metazoa > Chordata > Aves > Coraciiformes > Coraciidae > Coracias > Coracias cyanogaster. Next base: position 82,864 of record JAVSBS010024590.1, on the reverse strand, counting down.
GTATAAAAAGAGGGAATTCCAACTGTCCTAGTCCATAGCTACTTCTGTACTATAAATAGTACATGGGAACAAGATGAAGCACTGGACACAGTGCTCTGCTGATAGAGCAATCCATAGCAGGGTTTTGGCCCACACCAGCTTACACTTTTTGAGCCAATCCCATATATTAATCTGTGGATAACAGATTCCAGGAAGTGTTCCAACAGACAACATAGACAAGGCTGCACAGATTTTGCTTTCTCTCTTCCTCTAATCTTGCCCCAGCAGCCTTCGCACTCTCAGTTAACTCCTGTACATTTTACCACAGTCCACAAAATGCAAAACTTTTGTGTCATGTTAAAACAGCATCTGCAAAAACACCATGTTATTTCACACACTCTAAAGCAGGGAGAGGGGAAAAGAAGGGATTCCTCCCCAGCCCCCGCTGAGAAAATAAACCACAAGGGCATCAGCTGATACAGGCAATTGAGGACAAAGTACTGTGTAGATGCAGACTGCATATGCCACTGGAGTTACATACACAAGGAAAGTATCTAGTTCTGTTTTCATTTAGCGATATAGAGAAAGAAATTAAAATTAAAAGTCAAGAAATTTGAGGAGGCAAGAGATACATCAGATCAGAAAGTGGAGCAACAATGCAAAACCCAACACGTGAGGATGGGTGAAATTCATGATCAAAAGTGTAAGTGCTGATGCCATTCCTCTGACTTGCACATTTCTTCATAGAGGTTACTTCTGTTTATAAAGGAAGAAATCTGTAAAAGGAAGCTTGAGCACCGTGGCATTTCAAAGATGCCCATTAAAGCAGCAAGAAAAGAAGCATTTTAATCTAGTATGACATTAGGAATAAATATCTATGGCTGTAAATGAGACTGAAAAGTCTCCTGAATTACTGTTACCTTTCAATCAGTAACATGCTGGGCTCCTAATGATATGGTGTCATCCTGATCTTTTACTAATTACTTGTACCATGAGGAATCATTCTCCTGTCCATGTAGAATATGCAGCTAATATTTCCTCTTCTGTGATAATAGTTAAACACAAAACTTATCTATCGTTTAACTTTTAATTAGTGTTAAAAAAGGTAGTATACTTGTGAGAAAATATTTGTATATATCAAAAATAATTATTACTACAATGAAAAAACAACCCTTTGTAAATGATGGCAAACTTTTATACTTTCACATTCGTATTTTCTTGAAATACTTTAAAAACATACATTTGGGGAAAGGTGACAGAAAGGAGAAGGTGAGCTTTTGAAATCTTCACGCTTGTGCTTTATACAGGAAAGAAGCAGAAACAAAACTTTCTTTAATAATTGAACATGAAGCCCCGTGTCATCATGACTTTCAAGACGACTTTCTACATCACACACTGACCAATTACAAAGAGGAGTCCCTATGCATCTTGCGCTATCACCAGGAATTTCTGCAGCTTGGTATTCAAAGGAATCAAGTTTTCTTTTATTTGAGCTGTACCTAAACTTTGGTATCTCTACTCAGACCCTCTGTTTGGGTTTGGCATTTAACAGTTGTGAGCTTCAGACAGTAAAGGAATGAATTACAATACACATTTTTCTCTCAGGACTGCTGCCTGCACCCATCACCTTACTAAAACATTTTGTGGACAAAAAGTGGAATTAATTAATACAGAATTGCTGTGCTAGATCTTTGGACAGATGAATGATATAAAAAGAGATACTAGAATTACACTGAAGGTGGTCACTTGCATAACATGTTTTCATTTGTCAAAATGGAAAAAAACCCAATCCTTCCTAATGTTATTTGAGATTTCATACCACTGTCTTTATAAAGGAATCAAATTATCCATTTGATTTTCCTTGACAGATCTTTATACTTATTTCTGCAAAAGAAAGGATCTTGGATATAAAAAACTTGATTTGAAGACTTAAAACACATTGAACATTATTAATCCAACAGAGATTTCTTACAGTGTAGGAGCAGTCCATGTCTGAATTTGTACCTTAGAATCCCTTTTTATGCAATGGATATTCAGACAGTCTAGGTTACAATCCACCTACCCTGGAGCAGATGCTTACTTTTGCTCACATGAAGTTAAATTACTAAATCTTATTGATTTGACTGGATCTTCCATTGACAGTGGATGGAAATGCTGGCATTTACCTCAGATGTACCTTGTAGACACTCCATGTTAAGTGAGAGGAACCTAATATCCCTTTGCAGTCAGCAGAAGTGATGGGTTTTATTTTTAAAATATATTGCTACTCCTTCCTCAAGAGATGCACCTTGGTCTTCCTGAAACAGCAGTTCTGCTCAGCTCCTCCACTTGGCTAAGTAGAGACATGAGCACCTACGGCTGGAGGGAAGGAAGTACAAATCTTATCTTTTTTTAAGGCAGAAAGCCTATTTCAGGTTCCATATGGGTAAAACACTAAAAACAGGGAATTAAGGAGAGGAATGGAGACAGAAGGCGGCCAGCTAGCTCTGAATAGGTCACATTGTTTATTCTAGCCAATAAAAGAGATGAAGGCCTTTTTCCTAACTATGGGGAAAGTGGCATTTTATGGTTCTCCTTGGGATGTACTTCCTCACCCTGCTTAAATCAAGATGACCTTGTATACACTTCCTACTGAGAACAGTCCTTTCTCTTCACTGTTCCCTGAACTATATCCAGGCACTGTTTGGTTATCATAGGCAAAACACCATTCAAGCAGCATGCTATACTCTAAATAACATGGATCACCAAATGTCAGTACTCCAGCTTGTTTCTCCTGTTTAGTTTGCTAGCATAGACACAACCATAAGTATTAGCCTGGCACCCTCCCCTTCCCATGCAGTTGTATTGTGTACATTGATATTTCTGATACTACCATGGTATCATCTCCCTTCTCCAGTTTATAAAGATGAACATAGTTCTCACTTTAAGCGGTATGTGAAGGTACCTAATGTTTATCTGGTATCCATTGGCAAAGGAGCTGAGGAAATGTAAGCCTGTCTGATGATCATATGTTCAGATAAAGGTTATAATCTGCTGCCAAACCCACCAGGATGTGCAGTCTGCATATTGTCCATGGAGCACCCAGAGGGATCCGAGGTATGTCACCTCTACAGGTAGTCCTGTTAGCATAGTTGTTCTCATAAAACCACAAAAAGTACCAATATCAGAGTAATAGTTTTTTAATGGCATTTTGATGTAAGATTTAACTAGTGATGAGAAAACCAGAGAAGTGTGATCTGGAAAATGGTGATATGAACAGTAACTCAGAAGAGAGGACTTCATTTCTTCTATGATTAAGTGTCTCCACCTATAAAACTGAGACAATGATGTTGATTGTAAGGTGCTTGGGGATATGTTGACTAAAAAAAAGCAATTTTCTTGGATTTTCCAAGCATGAGAACAGGCATTTTAATTTGTATTTATTACTTCTCTTGCTAAAAATTAATCTTAAACCATAAGTACTAAAATGGAAAGAATGTCTTTGATTTTTTTATTCTTTAGTTCCAGGTTTGTTAGAATTAGTAGTGATGTTCAAGGAATAATGTTTTGTCAGTTTGACCAATATTTGTTAAACACAGTGAGATGGTTTGGAGAAGAATGCAGCTGTAACTATACAGTTTTGTTATAAGAAGCCTTTTATTTTGTCTCATCTTATACTTAATGTATAACTTGAAACATTTTGTCTAGCGTTTTCCTAAAAAACTGCTTCATTGTTTTAGTGTATAGTTAATTTCAAAAGCCTCAACCTTACACAAATAACATTCAATTGAAACACAAGGTCCATGACATAATGCAAACTATATTTCTTTATCAAATGCCAGTTTAATCTTTCCAAAAGTAATATTTTAGAAAATTGTTCCTGGTTAAAAAAAAACAACTCAAACAACACTTAATGTGCATAGCTGGAATAGGCATTTAAAATGTGCTAAAGAATAGAGCTACTCAGTTTTTCATGTAGAAGAATATCACAGATGGCATGTTTCCTATTCACTTTAAAAGAAAAAAAATCAAAATCACTGACATTTTTCAATTTTGTTGCATTTCGGTATATCTATTGGGGGCTAAATTAAGGTAATGGAGAGTTTTGTTCTATTTGGTTTTTTAAGAATATCAAATTGTGTCTTTTCTACTAGAGCTCCTACAGTTGCGTCAAGAAGCTGCTGTGTAAGTGGTCCATGGTGAGAGCACCAAGGTGTCACCACAAGTAACGCTAAGGATCTTTGAAGAAACAAGAAAAAGGGTAAGAAAGCAAGATAAACCCCAATCCTGGTGTCTATAGAGACAGAAAAAATGTGTTCTCCCCAGACAGTACCAAGATTAACAGAAAATTATTTAAGTATAAGCAGTTTAAGGCTGGCACTCGTGATCCAGATATCAGGTTATATAATACACTGCTCTTGTTCAAACTAGAGAGGGAGAAATAGGCCTGAGTGAAACTTTTTACTGAATCATGTAAAGAAATAATCAGACATTATTAAGAATTTTCTTTTCTCCTTTTTTTTAGACCTTGTTTCATCAGTCTTGTGGTCATGAGTGAGGGTACATTGATGGGAATGTGTGTAAGGGTATGGGAAGATTTGTACATGAATGTCAGTCATCTGTTAGATTTTGGACCTCTTAGGAAATTTCAGATCAATTTGGAAAAGGAGTATTGAAAATGTAACACAGAAATCTATATGAAACAGCATATGAATTGTGGTGCTGCTTTGAAAGACAGCTTATTTTATGTCCTTGATCCATTTACTTTTCACCTTATTCTTTCCCTTGAAAGAATAAACTAAGTTTTGTTTGGGAGAACTCAAATTTTAGTTAGATTGTCTTGTTCTTTATCACATACAAATTTGTGAAATGGGCTTTGTATATATTAGACTTGTCATGGAGGCACCCACAAAACAAACAGCAGCAGCTATCAAAATAGGGGTTTATTGCAGCCAAACTTGCCCAGCACTCCTTCTGACAAAACACAAGTTCAGATGTCTTCTGGGAATGTAACTACTGCAAAATTAATTCCTAAACTTTAAGGAAAGATGAACCAAAATGGGCACAGGCTCACTACTAAAGGGTAAACCTCCCACACAAGAGTGCCAAGTGTCACTCACCAAAAGAAGGGTGAGGCTCACTCAATCCATAACCTTAACTCATTAATTTGGTTGAATTATTTGAGTGACGTTGCAAAAGAGGTTATTGCTGTGGCAATGTTGAGATCCTTCTCCATCAATCCAGGTGTTACTACTATGATGATACCCCTTATTTGAACTGAAACAATGCTCTCAATTCCTCCTTTTGCACTGTTATTGCTTTTATGGCATAGGTTAAGCAAATGGAGATGAGAGCGCTGTTGTTACGAGTTTGACAAATACAGACAATGAAGGCCTTGATAATGAAGAAAAAAGATGGAGAATTAAGTATATGGTGACATTTAAATGTGAAGTTCTGTTAATTTCAGGGCAGCTTTTTAATGTACCTGAAATGCCTCTGCCTTGTGGCTTCCACTTTTTTTCATCTTATACAATATATGAAAAACACTCACCATGGTCTTCTCTGTTCAGTACCTAACAAATTATGAATATATACAAATATTGACCCTGCTACATCACAAAGAAAAGTGTGTAGATACAAATCCTTGTTTCCAGAAATTCACAAGGTAACAATTAAAAGTGTAATTTTAAAACCTCATAATTTTTAAAGCAAACATGAAAATGTAATGGGGTTATAGATTACTTATATGCACTCACTGCTGGCAAAATGGACAGATTTGGGAGCACTGTCAGTTAGAAATTCTTTAGCATCAATTTTTCATACAGAATATCAAAGGAAGCGCTTTGAGAATTTCATCACCAACCCAACTGGGCATTCCAGCTTATTCCCAGAAGATTATAAGGAAACACGAAAGAAAAGAGGAAATTCTCTATTATTAATAAGCACTGTGGTTTGGTAGTATGCTAATCCCTTGTTTAATCGCATTAGATTGATTTAAATTACTATAACGTGAGGGGAGTTATATCACAGACTTTCTGCAAATCTGCTCTTTGGTAAAAGACTGTCTATGCTGAGACAGAAATGGCTGACTATATGAAAACCAACTAAAAGAACATGTTGATTTTCTTTCTGCTTTGGGTTGTGGAAAGACTCTTGTTCAGATATATAGAAAAAGTAACTCCATCAAAAGAGATGCTAGTGTACGGTAGAGCTGGGCAGACACCTTCTGTGGTCAAGGAAAGACTCTGTCAAGGGACAGAGTATACCAGGGAAAAGTGTTAATGGAAGAGTGTCCTTTATATATTGTAATATTTCACCTGGATTATATTAGTGAAGGGTGAAGTCAGAAGGGTATTTTAGTGAGAGGCTTTAAAATGTTATCAAAGCCAAAAAATATGCCAAAATTAGTATGTTACTAATTTATTCCTGTTTAAACAGTTAAAAATGCCCTACCACAGAATAGGTTTTAATAAATTTTCTTGCCTCCCGCTTCCTCCCCAGTTCCTGTACATTATTTGTCAGTTCCATTCCATTTTCTTCCTTATCTCCTACTCTTTTTGTGGGATAAGAGAGCTCAGACACATTCCTCCTCTAACATAATTACTGTCCTTTAAAATCTTACTTGTCTGACACTCACACTGGAACAGCAGTAAAGAAAGCAAATTAAAGTTAATTATTTAACAAAAGCTTCAGTTCACCCTCTAGGCAGTTCTAAGAGCTCTCATTCTCACCTAAAAGCCATCTAGCTTTTACCAGGGTTAAAAGCTCTCCTTTCACCAAAGCACTGTGATAGCAGATACTGAGGTCACCTTATTGAGAGAATGTGACAGCTCAGTAAAGCTACAACACAATGTGTCAATCCAATGCTCAGATAGCTTTACCATTTAGGGAGTAGTGCTTGTGGTATGTGATTATGGAATTAAGAGGGGGTTTTAGTTTTATTTAAAGAGAGTGATGCAGTTGGAAGTGAATTAGCGTGTGCAAAGTGAGAAAAAGAAACATGAACCTGCTTCTGTGAAAACATGTTTTTTAAGGAAAAACTACTCTATAATCTTAAGAATATTTGGAATTTGCTTTACTAGTCAATAACATATTTACAAGTGAAAGCAAGCACAGTTCAGTCAAATTCTTTATTGAGTATTTGTTTCAAAACAGACATATAAATGCACATTAGATAATTCATCTGAAACTTTGGTTGCAAAATTAAGGCGCTTTGAACATGTTTTTTCTACTCCATGAGTAATCGTTTTCCAACTTTTGTTAATAAAGGCAAACAACTTTTAAGAGTACAAAACTAGAGTTATAGAATTGACATAATTTACAGACAACTCTACATTAGTACCAGACATTAGCAAAGCATGTTCTGATCTAAAAGCTTTCAGACCTAGCCTCATTTTTGTTAAACCTTTTTCCATGCTTAGTTAACTGTTTGCATGCATTTTATTTATCTCTTTCATAATCCATTTCAATAATCAAAAGACACATTTAGGGAAAAGTGGGAAAACACTTAAGAATCTCGTCATATTTCTTGGTATAGGATTCCTTTAATGGGAACGATTTTTCTTATAAATAGTCAACATGATCTCAAATACATTTCAAGAACCTCATAATGTTTGGTTTTTTTCTTTTTAAGAGCTTCCATTAGCCGTGTTACTGGAAGGCATTTGGTTATGCAATGTAAAACAAACAAAAAAAGAGGATACATTTAATATAAGGCATATTTGTTTAGAAAAGGTAATGTGTCATTATGACATTAAACACAACATCAGTTTTGACTTACGAAAAGCATACAATACTACTGAACTAAAAGTGCTATGTTAACATCTCATATTTCCTTAGATTACTCTAAGAGTCACCTGAAGTGATTTTTTTTTCTAGAAAAGATCTACATTTCTTTTATAATTCTTATTTAGTGGAAATAATAATAATAAAAAAATACACTCTGTATTGTTCCCTGCTCTTTTTGAATCCAATCCTGCAAACACTTACTAGCCAGCATAAGAAGGAATCCTAGTTCTACAGAAGTCGACGACCTCCAGCAGTTCCAGGATCCCACCCTGCATAGTGCTTTCTATTAAGAGCAGTTAAAGCACCCTCAATGGACTGCTCCTCCTAGTGAGCACTGTACTAGCAGTGAGTATCTGCAGCTTCACATCTTTTTGTGGATTCATGGTTCAGTTTACACTATGTTAGCAAAACAACATTGTTTTCTAATGTTCTTGGTTTTTTAGAAAACAGTTTCTTTTCCTTTTAAAAGATCATGCTGTCAACTTGTAATTCTGTAAATTCTGTCTTGGAAAGTGTTTAGGAATAAGCTAGTCTTGTCCTCCTTCTTGCTGTTCCCCCTGGGAAAAATGGAAAAAGAACCATAACTATTACCTATTTTTATATATAATATAGTTACACTATATACTGTATTTACTTGTGAAATAGACATTTGAAAAGGACAGATGAAGCCTGATGCTGATCTTCTGCTGTCATCTAGGAAGTTGCAATGATCTCTCAGCTTCTTAATTGATTAAAATAACAGAATTCGTCAGTTACACATCCCATAGTGGGGAATCCCATAGCGCCATTTTGATAGCATCGGACTCCAAAGTCAGATCTCATTTTGATGGCTTTATTCTAATTTGAAACAACATTTAACCAAGGCACATTATATAAATTGTTATAATAGAAATATATACACTAAAAAAAACCTAAAAACACAGTAATTTACGATACTGAGCTTTGTTAACATATCTTTTCGTAAAAACATAAATGCAACTCTTTCCTTTTGAACTCTGTGCTCTTAAGTGTACTTTTTTCCCTCTTGGTTTAATGTAACTGAGAATAATATTTGTTACATGTTAAAATGTTGAAATATATGCTTTGCTTTTACCTTGTGTCCTCCTGGTTGGTTGTACTTTCCGTACAGGTGCTTCTAGAAAACAGAAATATTGCAATCAGAAGTTATTCGAAGTCTCTTACAAATCAGAAGTTGTTTGTAAGAGACTTCGAATTGAAACTCATTTGAAATGTTGGAAACCCATTGCTGGCTTGTGACGTTCATTCTTAAAAGTTTCAGCAAATTAACAATTTTTTCCCATTAGCATGTTGACTTGATCACCTGAAAACATGAATGCTTGTAATACAATTCACACATTTCTGTCACTTGCAGTCATCCATTAAATCTTAACATCTCAGAAGTATTTTTACATTCTAACAGCATGAATTAATCCATTATTCACACTAATCCCCTACAGATGGCTACATGATATAGGCAGCTGCCAAGATATTTTGCCTGTGCTCTTCATTCAGCAAACACTATTTGACACTGTCAGTGACATACAAGCTCAGCTACAGCCCAGGACTCAGCCTCAGCTTTTGGCAGAGGATGTCCAGGTCTGCTGTATAGGTGATACACTTGAAGCTCAGCCATCACAAGATGCTGGCCACGTTTCCAGCTGTGTTTTGGGCTTGATATGTAATTGCGTTATGAGTCCACAGTATGATTCCACATTTAGAGTTCAGATAATTTCCTCAGAGACTCGTTTTAAAGGGCACAGTAGAGGCAGGGCTAGGTGCCACCCTCATTAGCAGATGTACCTGTTTTACAAATACTGACTTAGTGAAACTATGGACACTTTTTCTTCTTCCTCATCAGACCTTGAGACAGTTTTTAAACTGGGTGTCTCCTCATTGGGAGGAAAAAACATTTCACAGGCATAATTATTTTGTTACTGTGACAGAAATCTTACTGTGGTATTTTTCCTTCTTTACAATCATGAAGTACTTGCATCTTCACTTAGCGAGCTGCAGTCAGTTATCTTTTCTCCCTGAGGTACAGGTTATACAAATACATAGCCCTGAGACACAGGCTTCAACTCATTACAACTGAGGCTAAACACTGGCTATCTGCACCAATGTGATAGAAAATTTCAAGCTCTACACTGCTCTATAACAAGGACAGAACATAATCCATCCAAAATATGTTTTCCATACTTATATGCTGTCCATACAACTATGCTGTCAGGTAAAACTCATCACACCTGTCAGGCAATAGTTGAATTCTGCATGCCTTGTTCTACTCAACATTGAAGTCAGTTATACAAATGCTATGGTATGCCTTCATTATTCAGCATAAAATTAAAAATCTAAAAAGTAGAAACATATTTAAACTTCATTCTTCACAAACCATAAATTTTTTTCCCTGCAAAATTAGTTCAAAGGCTGGCAGAATAACTTGTTCTGCATCATTAGAATTAAAATTGGAAAAGAACAGACATACAACTATAAACGAAACCCTAAACAAGCTACTTCTCTACTTTGAATGAAGATGATTAAAAAATTATTGTTAAACTTGGAGAACAAATTCCTGGCATAAAGCTAGGCTGGATTGTATTTGGCTCCTTTAAGAGATTCATTTTGTACCTGGACACCATTCAGTTTTTTCAAACCCAAGATCTTCCCCTATTTAGCAACAATATAAGGTTAGAGAAATCCCAAGACCCTGTGAGATATTTACTCAACCCCAGAGGTTATACTCCCTCCACCCTATCCCTCCTTCACCAAGCTGAGAACCCCTCACACCACCAGTTCACATTAACACTGACAAGAAGTAACTCAAGTTAAAAACAACTCACATGGTCTTCTTCTGGATGTGCTGCTTAGAGAAAAGGCAATACTTATGGTCCATGTTCCCTCAAATGTTTTATCTAAGCTTTGTGGTTAGACATTTCCTCTTGTCTACTATGCTTGCCAAATCTCTTTGTTCCTCTTAGCTACAAGATAACCCTCAACATTTTTCTCTGCAACATCAATAAAAGAATTCTTTTCCAAAATAGTTATAAAACTCTTCTTGCGAAAATACTGGCTTCAGACCTAAGTAATTGGTGTAAATAGATACTATAAAACCCCACCTGGAATTATCACTTCAGACAAAGCAGGTCTTAGTGACACGGGCTTCAAACTAACCTTCCAGATGGACTTTCTTGATTTCTCTCTCGATAATCTGTGGCTCTCCCTCAATTACTTTAGTAACCTTGGTGTACTCAGTTCCAGCTACGATAAGCATCAAAAACAAATGAGTTAAATCTGGCATAGCATTTTTCCATATGCAAGGAGCCTTTAGTGGAAACAATGTCATTTAGGGGGTGTAGGTATATGCAGACCACCATGTTATTCATGCTGTAAGGTCTTGCTGATTTCCTTGGCCCTGCCACAGGTGTTTCCACCTCTAGGGCTGGGAGCAATTAAATGCAGTCTTGGCTGAAGGTTTTTTTTCAGCAAAGACTGCCAATTGTAGTAAACAGTGCTGGATTTTGTATAAGAAGAATTACAGCCCATATGAAGGAAATCTTCTCCTTTAAACATCAGTAATAAATTCATTTACAACTGGACAGGGATTTCAATGCCTAGGAAATTTTCAGTAAAACAGGAGTAATTTGATGTAGACAAGAGGGCCATAAAACACTATCACCATTATCACCAACAGCCATAAACCAGCATGTGTACCTGCTTTTATTGGCTAAACATATGGTAAGGTATTATCATGGCAGCCAAGTGTAACTGACTGTATAAATCACAGAGAAGGCAGAAAAAATTCTAATTAAGAGAGAATCCTGCCTATTTGGTCCATTCCGCAAAGCAGGATGCTTATGCAAACTAACATATAATAGCAAGGAAAAATAGCAAGAATTCAAGAGATAATGTTGCCATTTCCAATTTACTACAGAGAAACTATCCCTTTTCAAACATCTATAGGATCATTGTAATATGTATCTCTTCAGATTATGTCTATTTAATTGTATAACTCTGTAAGTGAAGATGCTTACAATTATAATAGTAATTGTTAGATTCTGGCATCAGACCTGTCACCAGAATTTTGAACAGCTGTACAGATAAAGTTTGATCCTGCTCTATACTGTCTGGTCAACACCAATAGAACATAGTCCAGTATATGGAGGGATGTTTTTGCTGTATTTTCTTTCATTTTCAACTTTCCTTTGAAATATTCAACACTGAAATAGGCATATCCAGACACCAACCCTTTTCACATAGCAGGGACACTGAAGATGAAAGTTAAGATGAAAAACCCTCCATCAGTTCCTATTTCTCTCCAATGATTACAGGCAAATCCTGGCTTAGATCTGTAAAGCTAAAGTTCAGGTGCTTACAACAGAAGAAGTGCAGTCAACAGTATTTATAGCCATAACTTGGGTTTTCTCTAAGAATAGCTGTATTATCAACAAATATTGTTTTGTTTGGTGGAAAGCTGTTCAATCCTTCAGCCATCACTGAAGCTTTTCTTAACAGAAGTTTAAGTCAAATCCACAGAATAGTGTTTTTGAAAGACTACAAGATTTAGTTCAGTGAACACACAGGTGGCTGTAAGGTACTTCACTGATATTCAAAAGTGAACATAAAATTAAGTGGATTTAGTTAATTTATGCCAAGAGAAACATCCATATATATTTTTGAGCTTCTTACTCAGGTTTATACTAACATTTACTCAAAACACAATGCTTGAATTCTCTTTTTCTTTTAATTTCTCATTGCTATTATAGATAGCTTTTACAATCTACATTAAGCAGAGAACATTCCATATTCATAGATAAAGATTAATTTCACAAGCACAAGTTCTTCTACCAGTATTCTACAGCTGCTGGTTACATTCTGCAAAAATTGTTAGAATTAAGAGAGCAAGAAGGAAAGAAAATCATTCCTTAGAATGCTGTATTTGGAGGAATTAAAGTTAATGTCTTGATATCCATCACCTGCAGGCACTGAAAGAAGGATGTTAAACATGCCTTTAATTATTAACTTGAGGGCAATGAATATTCATTTCTGAAGGACTGATAAGTAAGGTGAATTTGGCCTATTACAATACTTTCCACTTCATAAGTGTTTTTCAGAGTCAAATTTGCTGAAAAATAGAGTTCACAGCTAGTGGAATAAATCTTCATTGCTCCCCTGAGTTTTAATAAGGTGATGACTTTTTAAAGACTGAATAAAAACCTTTTATTTTTTTTTCATGATCAATATCATAAGCCAAATTGATTAATCAAACTTTGGTACTTATTTCTATTTCACAGACATCTGGCACTTCATATATGGCATTCTAATTTTTCCCCCATTAAAATTACACTTCCACCAGGTCAGTCTTTAAAATGTTGAGATTACATATCTGAGAGGAGTTTCAGCTATAATAACCTGTTGCAAAAAGGTTAGTTGTAATACACTGAATTACCTCCCTGCAGAAGTCGTTTGATTTCTTCATCTTCAAGTAAATGCCCATCACCTTCAATAAATTTGGTCACCTTGGTAACCTCTGATAGGATATAGGTTGTGGCAAAAAAATTGATTTACAGGAAACATTTGACAAACCTATAACAGCATATTACTGAATTACTCCTGTCATAGCATTTTCCTGAATTACAAAATTAATCTGTTGTGATATTAAATACCATGTAAACACTGAAAAAAACATTTTAAGACAAACGTAGCATACTATACGTTAGACACAGGCAGCCTCAACTCTGGAGCTGACTGGAATATGAAGATCAGAGACACAAACTAGAATGTTAGATTTGGGCATTTCTTAGGTTCTGAGGTTTAATATCTGGGTATGATTTTGCAGTATGAGCACCTTTGCTGAAAACATGGAGTATCCATTCAGTAATATAACTTTTTTGGCTTTTTCTTAGGAAGGAAAAAGCCACAAGGATACTAACCTTCTTCAAGCAATTTCTTTAACTTTTCTTCATCGTCTGAACTACCTGCAGTAATTCTGGTATATTTTATTTCAGGACCTGGAAAAAATATTTGTGAGACAGTGACTTTCATCAGATGTAACAGGATTGCCTTTTGAGTTTTTCTTTTCCTATTTAATACTTAGGTCCAATACATGGTCCAATGATTGACATGCTTTAACCTGCTCTTATGATCATTTTAGCTTTCACTGTGTCCCAAGTTAAACTGAAAGAGTGTTACAAATAGTATTTAGAACTTTTCAGGAAAGTACTTAGACAAATTTTACATACTTAGAGTAAATATCTCCTCACATTCTTAAAGTAAGACACAGTTTTAAATAATTTATTATATTAGGTCATAGATCAGACATTTCCTAAGTGCAAAAAAAGTCCGGATCCACTGTTATAAATAGACATTGTTGTTTTTTTACTGCTATGAAACATTTGAGAGTGTAACATTCAAGATTCTTTATCAGTGTCAGCTACAGAGGGAAGAGGAGGAAATATTAGGCCTGAAATGTTGGCATTTTACATTACATTTACATGTAGTATATTAGTGAAACTTGAATAGGAGAAATGAGAAAGTGTATTTTATTTATTTTATTTTTATTTTATTTTCTCTCCCATAAATTTTGTGTTGAAAAATTGTTCCAGGTTTATTCAGAAAGCACCCATATCTTGCATTCAATTATTTTCATTGTAGTCAATAGTTGTATGAGAATAACTTAAGTCTGGTTCTTTATTTCTCTCTTGCTTGAATGACTTCTTATATTAAATTTTAAGATTTTCTAAATAAACTAAATATTAATACTTTCTGCTAAGTCAATATGTTCTTATAACACTATCTTTCCCTTACAACTTCTCTGACACCATTGAAACTCATACTTAGCTCAGGGGATCAAAATGTGTTAGCAGAGAATTTGCAACTGCTTAAATAGGTCTCACTCCACTTTTAAATTTCTGTGAAGTTTCTAAGATTCTTAAAGGTCAGATATAATTGAAATTGGCCAAAGAGTTTGAAAGTTACTGTGAGAGACCAAGGACACAGATGCACATAGATTTTACTGTACTGAATACAAATGTCTAACTCGTGGATGTCAGATCAATTAATGTCCCTCTTTACAGAGAAGTTATTTTTCTGGAATTATAGTTAAGGGAGCCTGGGATGACATGCAAAAGTAGGTATCTACATACTGATGTATTTGACCTTTGGTCAAATGAAACCTATCTGAAGATATACAACTCAAAAGTTGATTTTTTTTTTTAAAAAAAGAAGTCGTCTTTCTAAGGCAAACGCGTTACCTTCATATGTAATGGGGAATTTAACTAAGTATTAGTACCTCAGCATAATTTACCTTGAATAATTCTTTCTTCTGTTACTTTTTTCTCTGTCACTTCCACAGGTCGCCCATCAATGATTTTGGTGTATGTTTTAATTATTGGTTCTACAAGGATTTTTAAATTGGAGACATTAATCAAGTGATGAACGGTGTTATAAATGCTGATTTTGAGATGCTGAAACTTACTGAAGCACACAAAGAAATATCATGGTATATTTCATGAAAAAATAAATTCTTCAGAAGAGACTAGGTATGAAGTTTATTCCAAATTTAGGATGGTTACATGCTGTTTTTCCTTTAAAAGCACCCTAGATGTGAACTTCTCAATGCCCCTAGCAAAACAGAAGGCAAAGTTTACCTCTCTATCTGATAAAATTGCCTTTCTATCACAGAATCATGTACTGCATTTTTGATTGCAGGACAACAACCAGCAAATAATTCTTAACTTAGGATGATGTTATGTCATCATGCAGAACATTTCTAACACTGTCTTGACTGTAGCTATGGGAGATAGCTAGGCAAAAAATCCAGCTTTTTGAAATGCATGAGAAGTGAGAATGAAATTATGCAATATAACCTTGTTAAAAACAGAACACGTCTTGTTAAAAACAGAACAGTTTCTAACACTTCACATGAGTCACCTACATAAAGTAGAAACTAACTGGGAATAGCGAATGTTTCAAATTTTAACTAATACAAATTGAGTTGCTGAAAGAATACGAACCTCCATGAATCACTTTAGTTATTGTCTCCCCTTCCCTGACTATTTTGAACTCAGGTTCCCCTTCAATTAATTTAGTGAGCTGTGTGATAGATGGGTCTGTGACATAGGAAAAAAACAACATGTTACAAATAGTCATAAAAATATTTATGGTATTCCATGGGACTGAGATTAAGATCCATTATACCTCCTGGCATAAATAAACCAGATAACGGTTATGGAGGATTTTTTAAATCTGAGAAGCCATTTGCAGCAATGCTATACAATCTTGCACTTCCTCCCATACTATCTTAAATTTAGATCCACAATTTAGATACACTTACTATTTACAAATTTTAGGATTTTTTTTACTTTTATGTATTTGGTACTTTTAACATCTGTTGACAAGTCTCAGGCAAAAAACAGATCCTCAGGAGCTGAAAGGAAGTCTTCCTCTCTACATGTATGTTAGTAAAAAGCCTTCTCTACTGCACTGCTGGAATCTTATAGCTATTGCTCTGCTAGTGATCAGCATGCAAATTATTGTGTGAAAGCTTAGAAAAGAACTGGTGAGAGAAACGTTTGTCATGTTATTTCCTGCTAAGTTTACAGATGTCCAAGAGGAAACTAAGTCTTTTAATTAGACTTTCCTCAGGTTGTTTGGGGGTTTTTAGTTGTTGTTTGGTGGTTTTTTTTTTAAGTTGTTGCTTTTGTTTTATTTTCTATTAAGTTTTTTTTCTTTTATTTTTTTTTTTTATTTTTTTTTAAGCTACTGAAACTTGACCAGTGCTCACACAGTTTAAAGAAGAAAAAATAAATAAACTTCAGAGATCATCTGGAATGGCTGTGAGGATATCTGTCAGCATTAATGGCTGTAACTCTTGAATTGCATGGGAAAGGTCAACTTGATTTCAATGGTCAAAACAAACCTCTTAATTTTGTGCAATCCCTATAGACCACACTGATCCAAATGTATCTCTGACTGACAGGCTGGAGGAGCAGATACTGAATAAATTAGGAACATAACCACTGATGCAGTCAATTAACAGGAATAATATAATTCTTCTGCAACAAGGGGTACAGCAACATCTTCTACTTAAGAAGCTGCTGTAACAAGCATTTCCTTGTTCCCTGTTCAGTTAGAAACTTAGCACAGCCCATCTCACTTTCCCTAAAAATCCCTTAAATATATATCTTTATATGGATTAATATGAATTTATGTAATCGATCTGCTTAGAATTTTTTAAAATTACTGATCAGGATTTAACAATAGCTTTTTAATACATGTGCCTGGTGTTAACTGCTGAAAACGGTAAAATTCAGGCTAACTGCTTTCCTTCAATAGTAATAAATCCAAGCATACATTTTTGCTTTTCCAGTAGAAGATGATTGTATAAGTTAGACTTTAGAATTAAATAAGTAATTAATTTGCTGTAGATGAGGTGATATGATAGGATCATAACAATTCCCAATTATATAGAGCTCTATTCATCTACTCTGAGTTTTAAATAGCTGAACAATCCATTACTTTTTCTTCTATTTTCTGGCAAGTCTGGCTGAAAAGTATTAGTAAATATTTTAAAGAAGCAATCTTAAAAGTTTCAGTTGCTTGCTTCTGTTTTAAATTTAGAGACAATTTTGCATGTTGAGAATCCATTAAATGCCAACATATATTGATACAAGTATGAATATTAATAAAATAAAGTCAAAGTTATATTTATGAAAGTTTATAAATACTTTTTTTATATAAGTTTCTAAATTACTATACCTTCTCATGTAATTGCTACAGCAGATCCATGCAAAACAAAAGATAAAGCCATTTCTTGCTATACTTCTTAGTCTAGGATCAGCCCTTGAATTCAAATTCATTAAGATTTGGCTTTCAATCAGATGTAACTCTTTAGAGCCCTTTAATTTGCCTGTGTATGGACAACAGAAACACAACTCAAGTAGAAATCATTGAGACAGGAAAGGGCAGACATCACCCTCTAAACTTGGGGGTGGTACTGGTTTTTCTTTTTTTTACTGAAGTCTTTCCATTACAATCTGCTAGAACTTCCTCACATATGTTGCAAAAATTAACATGAAATTTTGCCAGCTTTTCTCTACAGATATTTGTGGGCTTATGTGACTTTGATGGGAGATGCTGCTCACTACTGTTACTACTAGCAAGTTCAGAAGGGCCAGAAGTGGTTTATTTGGTCTGCTTCTGAATCCTCAGAACAAAGGCTGTATTGGCCAGAGATCATTCCCTGAAACGTGTCCCAAAGCAGAAACGCTGTACTGGCAGTGGAAAGGGGTAACTCTTCAGTACTAACTTGTAAAGTTATTTTTTCTCCCTCTAGTGAATCACACTTGGTTGTACATGTGACTATAGAAGTGCTCAGACATTTCATTTTTTTCATGAAAAGAGGCTTTTGTTTCAGTTAACCTTCAACTTTAAATGTTATGTAAATTAACTAAATATATGCCCTGTCTCTGAATTCAAAATAGAAGAACAAGTACGTTCAGAGAGATTGATGTTCACCACAGGAAGATTTCTAAAATATCTTGCATGAATTACCATACGGAATCATCTATCCATTTATGTTGTTCTGTGGATCTGATTTAATGATGGAGACTAGGCAACAAAGATCAGCATATATGCTAGACGGTGTCTAATCCTAAATGGGATAAAGCACAGACAAGCTGCTGAAAAAGCAAGTTCATGTCACTTCTGCTGGGATAAACTTCTCCCAGGAACAATGATTAAACAATGTGGATAAAATTTTTAATTTAACTAGTAAAAGTATATTTTTAATTGCCTTTCCTCTCCATTGAGCTCAACAGAGAAGCATTTTTATTTCAATGGGAAACTGAAGCTCACTACCAGTATACCTGGGCTAGTGAAATCAATGGGTGTTTCAGTTAAGTTATGAATCACAAATGATTTTGACAGTCTCAGTCCCATTTTTTGGTTTTTTTTTTTCAGTCCCATCACTAATCTTTAAGTCATGCTTTTGCCTTGAGAAACTGAAAAAGAAAGGTTGGCTAACCATCTTTTCCAGGAACCTGACAGATATTGGTATTTAGAACTGATTGAAAACTATAGAAAAAGGAACCTTTTTTTTTCTTTGAAGAAATAAATCCACTTAATTTTTAAAAAGAATTGTTTTAATTTAAAGAAAGAAAATGTTTTTATTGAAAGTATTGTAATAATTGGGGCACTTAAGTGGTTTGAAAAAAGATTATTTAAAAAAATATTTTTAAAATGTCCATAGAAAAAGGAGAAAATCCATCTGGGGAGAACAACTGTGGGAAATCTTTTTATATAAAATATTTCAGCCAGTTCTAATTACAATATTTGTATCTTTGCTTTTCCAGCAAAGTGCTGAATGTCCTGGAACTCTTATGTACAAAAAGTGTCCGATCTATGTACAATATATATTCTGTATATACATATGAACATATACAGAAATATATATCCTAAGGGCCTCATTTACCTTCCTTTCTGATGATAGGCTGGACGTTGCTTTCAATTATGTTAATTTCTGAAAGTATAGAAAATTGAATATAAAGCACATTCCATCTTACAGTTTCTTTATACTAATGATCAGTTAGCTTTCATCAGGTTATAAAGATGTGGATAAGATCACAGATATTAATAATGGGTGGAAAAGTAACTCAGAAGGATCTAGAGTATAGTTCTTGGTTCTAGTTACGAAATTATAGTCCCCTGTAGATGGAGTCTGGTGGCATGTTATTTGCCTTTTTTGTGCCATATGGAACCCACTAGTCATGAAACCCATGATAATGTAAGGTCCATAATAATAATGGCTCATACAATTCCCTGCATAAGAATTTGCACAATTCCCTGACATATCTCAAGTTCTGATCTTGCAGTTTTCAGCAGGGAGCTGACCTCTTAAACAGAGGAACCCCTCTGACATTCAGAACTATTCTTATACTTGATAGAACGTCATGGAGAGCACAACTGTGATGCCTTTGGAAGATAAATTTGTCCCTATGCATCTCAGACAGACCCAAGTATTCACTGAACATCTCTGACAGATTGTTGCTTGACTTGTATTCATTCATTGGCAGAGAAGCCTTCACTGGTAGAGGTCCCAGCCTTGCCATTCCTGCATTGAACTAAATCAACAGTTATAACTTTCTTGATGTCTGACATTGACCTCCCTTGCTTCAGTTTACAGGCATTATGTTTTTTGCTACTCTCACTGACTGTATGAGATAGAATCAAGTTTGGCCAATGTCCAAATCTTGGAGAGTCAGTACAGTACAATGCTATGTCTTGGAGAGAAAGGCAGTACAACTATGCTATGCACCAAGCACTGAACCTTGGCTAATAGTTGAAAAACAATCTTTTCCATATGTGTCTTGCCTACCCCAGAGAGTCTGAACAGCTTATTTCAGGGTTACTTTTCTGTCACACATCTGGAAAGGGAAAAT
Organism: Coracias cyanogaster; assembly: GCA_033124195.1. Classification (NCBI taxonomy): domain Eukaryota; kingdom Metazoa; phylum Chordata; class Aves; order Coraciiformes; family Coraciidae; genus Coracias; species Coracias cyanogaster. The sequence goes on along the minus strand of JAVSBS010024590.1, from coordinate 62,684 downwards.
AATACATACAGAAGCACAACAGCCAGAAACATTCTACTTCGAGTCTTTATCTTCCTGTGCTTCATTGGCACATCTTACTTTCCCAGAAATTGCTGTCTTTTTGATTGAAAAAAGGATCTTCAATTCAAGAGATTGGAATTGGCAACCTTTAAAAAGCAATGTCAAATCCATCTGGAAGTATTTAAAATGAACTTACTGTAAAACGTCAGTGGAATCTCTTTGAAGGTACTGTCACGAACAAACTATAAATACAGAAAAGTAATTTTAAAATTTTAAAGAAAGAGCACTTGCTTTCTAGTTTCCTAACGAGTGTGGGTAGGAGTCACTGCTTCATTGATCTAAAAGTTAGGCTATGCAATTTGCCCAGGTTCCCTCATTCATTGTCAAAGATTGTAATCTCAAGAGGACAGCTGAGATAAGGACACCTATTTTTCTCCACAGGCTATTGAGGCTGGAGGATTTAATCACATAGCAATTTAGCCACGGGATATTTATTTCAAAGAGGGATTGCCTCAATGATTTAGAAGCTATTTATTTTGCTGGAGTGATAAAGTGTACCTGAACCAAAGAGTAGATTTGGGCCAGTTCACATTGGAGTTATCCAAATGCAAATATTCTACCATCACTTGGTATTGAAAAATAAAAATTCTAACTATTGAGTGCAGTGTAACATTCATGATTGTATTTGAGTAACAGGGAGCTATTGAATGTGTTATCTGCTGAAGAAATAGTGGGACTAGAGAATCACTTAAGAATTATAACATACATGGTTTCATAGATCCTGCCAAAAAGAAGGTATCATTATTTAAAGAGTACCTTAATTTGAATGTATTTAATCAACTTCTTCAGGATTGTGAGCAACTGATCATTTCCAACAGGCAGATCTGACAAAAGAAAGAGGCATATAAGAGGAAACATCCACCTGTGCTTATTTTACTTTCATTTACAGTGATCAGGAGATGTAATCACTCTCAAACACTCACACAAGTGTGTACTTGTACATATATATTTTTTCATAGTAGTGGAAAAGACAGCCTATGGCATCTTCTCTTCCATGCACTTGACTTCCACAGAATTTCAAGGATTTGTCGTGGTTTCCAGCAAGGTTATTCCACAAAATGTGTAGTTAGGTAATTTTTCTATTTCTTATTCTACATAGGAATTATCTCTTTAAAGAATTAACTTTTGTAGGTTATTACACCTATATAACATGAACTAATACTCACCTGCTGGATATAGGAGTTTATCAATAACATGAATGACACCATTGGTTGCCATGAGATCAGATTCTCTTGATTTCAGTTCATTAACCAAAAGAGTATCATTCACCTGGCAAAGGATGAAAAGAGAACAAATGTTATTAGATTATTATGTTATTATATTAAAAAACAGCCCCAAACCCTAAAATAACATTCAGAGAAATGCATCTCATTCTGTAATGTCAATTACAATTCTATAATGTCAAATCCCTGTTACAAGGCTATATCAGGGAGAGTTCTTTTTCAACACTTAACTGTTTTCAAGTAGAGTTTCCCTCCTTGGATGGTTTTAAGAATGTTTGTCACACCAGGCTCAAAGCCACTTCCAATGAAAACTCCTTGTGTCAAGTGGTAAAGAAGAATATTCCTGAGAGCATTTTTGTCTCCTGTTTAAAAAGAAGAAATGTAGGAGTAAAAATTAAATGGTAATGGATAATTCTTTCTGGAAATTCTGAGGATTCACACAGAGCTGGGCCAAGATTAAGCACAGCAGGAGTGAAACTACAATGAACACATATAAATCAAACCTGTTAAAATGATGATAAAGGAAAAAAACTGCATATGGTAAAAAGGCAGCCAGAACATAATCATAAACATGTCATGAGAACTCCTATAAAAAAAAAAAAATCCAGAAAAGGAGTTGGCATTTTTTATTTTTCTGTATTATTTTATCTTATTTGCTTGCAGCTCTAACCAGATATTTTCCCTTTTCTTAAATATGCTCCATAAATAATTTGCAAACACAATTTCAGGACCACAAAGTAGTTGGCCATATCAAATTTCACCAAGCCTAACACTGTTGCAATTAAAGGGAACCATAGCTAAAAATGAATGTAATTATTCTTTTGTGGTGACACACTTCTGAGATGACTGGTGATAACTCAAAGCTCTTTAAAAGGCAAGAAAAAGTTGCTATTTACTTCAGGCAGAAAAGAAGGAGTCTTTTGGAGTGCTGCTTTTGTCTGTTCCTACAGAAAACAGACGCAATTCGGAGAACTTGGGAAAGGGGAAATAATTCTTATTCTAGGGATATTTCCATATTTTAAAATCTGACCTTTCTCTTTGGGAAGAAAAGAAAAGAAAGCAATGTTTTCAAGACTACCTTAAAAAGGAAATGGATTCTGGAGCTCAAGTTAGCATCCTGACAAGGCTCTCTGGTGCTCTGGACCCATGAAGGTTCAGAGTCATAGGATGGGCTGTAGAAATACCCACAACCTCCCCAGGAGACAGGGTATCAAGCAGAGCAGTTTTAAAACACATTTGCTTTCCATTACATGGAATATTGACTATTCTATTACAAGTTTCATATTAGCATTACACGATGATATTGATTCTTATTAAGAGTTTCAGCCTTGATGAAACAGTAATGGAAATACTGTCTGGAATTTTTCCTTTTTCTAATTCTTTTTCTTTGATCACTGATATTATTGCAATTCACTTTACTACCAAGATGCAATTAAATGTTCTTTTACTTTCTGCTAAAATTATCACTGAGATTTTGCAACTGGACTGTTCATAGATAGCGTCAAGTTACATACAAAGACTAAACATGGTCATTCAAAAGCTGCTTTCACAGCATTTCACATTTTAAAAATGGTGGGTCCGTTTGCCACAACAAACTATTCAATTACCTTTGTTCTATGTCACAATGGTTACTGGTTAAAATAATATTTGTTTTGTGTCTCTCTTACAGATAAACAAAGTATTTATTTATATTCCTTAAAAAAAAAAAAAATCACATATTTTAGTTTAATTTTTATAGAGAAAGTGACAATATATCTTTAAAGAAAGCCAAGACAGAATTCCAGGAAGCAATCTGACAGAAAAAAAAATGGACATTTTGCTGAAAAAAATAATTATGAGGGCAAATGGAAAGCTCCTCTGTCAAGGAAAGTAATTATAAACTGATTCACAATGATAGGAAAAGATAGCACCTAAAGCCCCTTGGAAAGCAGAATGGTAAATATAATTGTATTTTTATTTATAAAAATAATCCAAAATGCCATGGAGAACACAAAGTTGTGAATTGAAGAGAAAAATAGTATAACTGGTAAACTCAATCTTAGTTAATAAAATAACTATGTAGCCTAATAAAAACAGAACAATGGCATTTATCCAGTTATTTCAGTTCACAGCATTGAGACAAACTTCATTTCATTTTATAGCTATCTAATGTTAGTCATTTAGTCTATCTGTTAATTTACTGTTAGTCACTAGAGACACACCACACTAGGTAGTTTAGACAACTATCATAACTTTAAATGGCTGAAGAGATAATTCAAATTCACAATGCCTCATTAGTGAGTTAAAGGCTATATAGAGCTTAGGTTGCTGCTTATTGATGCTCTGAGTTGGACTCTCTGAAGTCATTAAGGATTCATGGGATTTGGCTTCCTGTCTTTGTACTTTGATCTGATAGGCATAGGAAAGGAAAATGAGAATGAGCTTCTGAATGCGGTATTCAAGGCAACCGCTTCTCCTGCACTTGTGCACAGGCCAGATTCACATTACTCTCAAATAACCTAAAAATATTTGTAGTGCTGTGGCCACAGTCTACTGCTCTAGGGGGAAATTCTGCAGATTTGAAGTATTCACTGTGCATTTCTCTTTCACAGAAATAAAGCATGACATAGAAGAAAGTACTTTTAAATCTTGAGAAAAATATATATCATTATATGTATCATTCTAGCGCTTAAACGGGTAAGATAGAAAGAAAACATAAATTGGCATTTAGCCATATATTTTCAATATTTAACTTGTAGAGCACAGGTGATATGCAAGATCACTGGTAGAAGAAGAGAAGAGAAAGATAAGAAAGTCAATGCTACATATCTTCTAATGCAATGGTCACAACTAGAAAAGAAATGTGATAGAAAAGATGTTTCAGTTTAAAAAAATCTATACCAAAGTGGAATTATGAAAAGTTGAGACTAATTAAATGAACACAGATTTTCACTTGGAAGGTAATTACACCTTGGAATAATGTATCATATTCTATCATATAATCATATCTATAATATAATCATATAATAATATTCTATGATCAAGAATTGAAATTGAAATTGAAATTCAGGTTGGATGCTTTTTTCTAAAAAGGTATTTCCTTTATCCCCCAAGAAGGAATTAATTTAGAAAAGTCCTATCACTTGCTCTGTGCAAAAGTTAAACATATCAGACAGGTTTTGTGTAAGAAATGCACTAGCCACTTTTCCCATCAATTTACATTTGCTTATATTTCTAGTTTTCTCATGCTACTTACTTATCAAGATATCCTTATCATCATCAGTTAAACCTTTAAAGGCATCATTAGTTGGAACAAACAGAGTCCATGCTCCAGGCCGTGACAGAACATCATCTAAATCTGCAGCTTTCACAAGACTGAGGAAAACACTGTTTACAACAAACAAACAAAAGAGAAATACATTTTGTTGAAGAGTAGTAACTATGCTTGGGTCTAAACATCTAGTTCCCTCATTTTTTCTGACAGCATATCTATCTTCAAACATTCCTGCTATTTCCTAGAAATAAAGACAGTGGAGGAGGAAAATAAGAAAAAAAAGAAGACAGCCCTAAGAGTAGCAGAGTGAGGAAAAAGGATTTGAAAAATAAAAATATTGGCAGCCTGGATCAGAGCAGAATTAATTGAATAAAAACCCAGCAGACCAAAGTGATGAAGGGAGGATGCCAACGATAGTTGCCCTCTCTAGGAGTATTGAGATACTTGCAGGAAGGAGATAGAATTATGTACTGGAAGGGTATGCAATCATGCTGCACCCATATGGAATGGTACTTCTCAGTAATGAAAAATCCAGATCCCACTACGTCTATAGTTCTGGATGTATTATCCAATCCCTTTTGTCCTCTTACTCCTCTCATTCTGATGTCTTACTGAAGCTTATGTGCGATAGACAACCATTCTAGGAGAAAGTCTGGGAGCCCTTTCAGCATACAGCTGGAGAACACTTCTTCTCTTTTCTTTCCTTTTTTTTTTTAAATTTTTTTTTTTTTTTAGGAGGTGATGATCCCTTCCCTGCCCTCCTTGCTCCCCAAAATCCAACCACCCACAGTCCAAGACTATTTCTCAGACCAGCTGTACTGTACATAACACTGTTACTCTCTGTAGGAAATTCTCAGTGCTGTCAAAACTGCTACTCACCTAAAACGCTTATCATTTCTCAGCATTTCATGTAATGTCTTTTCTGCTGGATTGATGATCTGTCTGAAGACATGAATAAAACCATTCCTTCCTTCTTTACTTCCTCTAACCATGCATGAATTTTCAACACATACGGCCTGATTAAAAGAGAAACAAGTGTAGCTATTCACAAAACAGTACACACTTAAACATATTTGAAAAATGAGGTGGATGCATACTTCCCAAAAGGCCCTTACATTTAAAATTAATATTCATATGTGTTTCCCACAGTCAATTTGTGTGTCCTTGCCAAGAAATCTGGTATTGCTTGAGAAAGAAAAAGTAGCAAAATCTGGAGTAAGTTAATACGGTGTAAATGTTTCCAAACTTGATTTTTTTTCTTTCCCTTAAGAATGCTCTTAATTAGTTCTAAAAACAAGCTTTAAATTTTGTAATTAATGGAGTGCCAAATCTGGAATCCTGTTTCATTTTCTCAGAAAGTCTTCCATACAAACAAAGTTCCAGTTGATAAAGGTCAGATTTTCATTTACTCCTTGTTTAATAATTTAAAGATTTGCTACGCAGTTGTAATGGTGAATGCTGGAGGTTTCATTGCGCTTTGTCTTTCATTCTTTCATGACTCATCCTTTTCATAGTTGTGTTAGATATCGTTAGAAAGCCCCATTCACTTACTGTGCGATACACAAAGACTCTAAGCAGTTTTCCTCCAATTGTCTCCAGCTCTTGTCCATTGTAGAGTTCATTGAGCCCAACCTTCACTTTTATAATGTGATTTTGGAGGATCATCTTCAGAAGCCGTTGATCCATCCTTAAGGTGTCATCTGCAAAGCCATTTAGGTTTAGTGACTTATATGGTGATTTTTCATTCAGATACGGTTAACTGTGGACATTACATTAAAAGAATATGAAAATACTGAATCTGACTTTTAACTGCTTGAGTTACAGCTCGGACAGATTTGTGTACACAGAAAATGAATTGTTGTGTCTGCAAATTGCCATTCCTTAAATTCAGACATGAAGTTTTGACATAGTCCTGATAAATTACTATGAATAATAGGGCAGGTGATTTATATGTGGGCCTGCTCCATCTTCTGAGTTACTCCTGGAATTCCTATTACAACTTTTCCTTTCCGCATGTGCACCTTAAAACCTTTCTGAATTTGCTTCTGTGATGGTGAGTTCCCCTCAAATTCTTGGGGTAGGGTGGGATGTCCATGTGGGCATTTCTGCAAATATGCAAACACTTGTTTTATAGTATATTTGCACAGTTTCTCTCTATTTTAATTTACTGGAAAATACCAAAGTTCTTCTTTTTGAGAATAAAACAGTTGTGAATCTAATGCAAGTAATGCAAAAATTAAGGGAACTGGCAGTTCATTAATAACCTGGCTGTGTATGTAGCATCTTATTTTAGTGACTATTTCCATTAACAAATGACAGCACTGAAAACAAGCAGTACAGCCTGGTGGTTAAGCTTATTTTGTCTTTCTGTGTGGTATCTAGTTTGAAAGGATGAAGTATCTCCATTTCTGCATGGCTCTCTTTCCTTGGGACTTAGAACAAGTACTGGGGCTTATTTGGAAAACTATCAAGGTAGCATATATTCTTATTTATTTTGACATTCAGAGTATAATCTTTTAATGCTACTAACCTGAGAAAGCACCATTCAGAGGTGCCAGGAGAGTGTATTGACCTTCTGGTCTAAGAGAAGATCTCAGTCCTAGCTGTGCCACCAAGTCTGTAAAAGTAGTCTGCTGGGCCCCCCCAAGCTCAAAGACTTGCTTGGCTGCAAGTAGAAATAAGGAAAGGTATTTTAACATAAAATATATTCATTTTCCTGATTTGGATTTTCCATGCTTATCCATAACAATATATTTGAGGGAATCTAGATAAGATTGTAGAAAACATCTTCAGTATAAGAAGTTTTTCATACACATCACTGACCAGAATCAGGAATTAGCACTTCATTGATGAGGTGGATAACGCCATTGCTTGTAACAATATCTTTGCGTTTCACCATCTTCACTCCATTCACAGTCAGACTTTCTCCATCACAACCAACTTCGACTGTGTTTCCTTCCAAGGTTTCGTAGACAGCTCCACCTGTGATGGCTTCAGAGCACTGAAGAGTATTTAATATATGGAACTTCACAAGGGCTGAGGAGAAAAGAGCAGGAAGTTCAATACAGGTCTTTGGACACCTATATTCATACATATATATAATTTGCATATAGGTGTGGGGTAAATTATTACAGCTACACTATTTTTAATAGTTCACTTGCTCATCTAGCATACTTGCTTATTTGCACTCACCCTGAAAGCAAACTGAAAAAAAAGTAATTAAAAAGCCACAGCAAAATGCTGTTATTTCAGGATTCCATTTTTAGTCATTGTCTCCCATTAAAATTATCCCAGATGCTTCTTCCCACCATTCTCCATTGGGATACTGCACAGTGACCTAATCAGGCTATAGTGAAATGATTAAGAACTTGTTTAGTGCAGTGAAGCTCATAAATGAGAATAGAAATGTAGTCTTCCATTTCTTAGTGGTCTGTTATATTACTTCTATGTTCACGTAACAGACTGATTCAACTATTTAGTTTTATTATAGTTCTTAGAAGAATGTAACCTGGCTGTTATAGTTTGCCAGAATACATACCATAGATTCAGTTCATCTTGCAGTGCAACTTGCCTTTTTGTATGAAAAAGCTGTACATGAGAGAATCCCACATTCAGATAGCTCTGCATTTCTAGAGGCAGGGATCTGTATTGAAACTATGCAGTGGAACTATTAGAAACTTCAATGTGCCTACATTTTTAGTTCCCTTTAAACTGTTTTGAACACCAGAGTTTTCAGTGAATTTGAATCCTTAGGTAAGTGGGGAAATCAGGGACAGAAGAAACAACTCCTCCTATATGTATGAAAGTACAGGTGCTTGATTTCAGAGCTGCTAGGATAATGTAGTTTCGACCTACTGATCCATTCACCAGTATTTCTCATTCACAAAAAAATGTTATGTACCTTCAGAAGCCACCTTGTCACCCATGATCCTTTCTAAGATTCCCCTTGGAAGTCTTTCAAAAGCTTCATTAGTAGGAGCAAAGAGTGTGTAATGACCAGGCCTTCCAAGAATATCCAAGACATCTGATGTAATGGCAGCAGCCTAGAAAAGAAATTTGTTTTTTATTGCTGGTTATTTTAAATATTGCCAAAATACCTTATCTATCTAGTTTCACCTAGTTCCCACAGGTAATTTAATGCTAGACTGAGTGTTAGAGAAAGATGAAAAAATGAATTAACCAAAAAGAAATAGAAAATTAATTTTGTGGAAAAAATATGTCTTGATATACTGAGTTACCTCCTTAATTCAGTACAGAATAATCAATAAATTCTGATAGAGGTGAAAACAGGGCAGAAATTTGTATTGTTTTGGTCTGAATTTTAAATAAAAAATGTCAACATACAGGTTTTGACAACTTGGATCAAAGTAATAGTCTATCAAGGCTAAAAATTTGCCCCTGAAATAATAAAAAATGTGTTACAAGTGTGTGACTAATTTGATTAAATACAAGGAGGAGGTTTTGAATCACAACAGGAGGCTAAGGAGTGACCTCCTTGCTCTCTACAGCATTCTAAGGAGGGGAAGTGGAAAGAGAGGTGATGATCTATTGTCACTGGTATCCAGGGACAGGGTATGTGAAAATGGTTCAAAGCTGTGTCAGGGAAGGTTCAAACTTGACATTATGAAGCATTTCTTTACCAAGAGGGTGGTCCAACACTGGAGCAGATTTCCTAGAGAGGTGGTTGATGACTCAAGTCTGTTAGTGTTTAAAAGGCATTTGGATAATGCCCTGAATAACATGCTTTAACTTTTGGTCTGCCTTGACTTGGTCAGGCAGTTGGACTAGATGGTTGTTGTAGATACCTTCCAACAGAAGTTGTTCTTTTCTGTTCTGTTCTGCCTCAGGCTTTCAGGCTAGGAAAAATTATCTTCAGGTTTTTAATCCCTAATATGTTACTCAGCTCTGGATATTAAAAAAGTGAAGTTAACACAATTGGTCAAAAATTCTCTAGTTTCCGGTAACAAAGAAGAGGTAAACAGTCTGAACTAAATAAAACTCAACTCAGTATTTTTCAAAAGAATATAATTTCCCTTTTATTCCTTAAATAAATCTTCCTAACTTCCCTATAATTATCCTCTGTATGACCTTACAATTTGAGTGTTTCCATTATTGGATTAATCCTAAAAAAAGAATGGTGTAACTGTATGTATTTCTTTGGTGGCTCCAACCAGTCCCCATTAGAATCAAAGACTGAAGAAAAAGAACAATGCAGGAAAAGTTATTAAATATACTGTGAGAACAGATGATGGATTAAAAGGGTAATATGATAGAGCATGAAAATATAAATTATGAACAGATTTTATAGAAGAAGAACATGTGAAATTGACCACACCTGGGCTTGAGTAAAGAAATTGCTCAGTTTAGTATGTTCAGTTTTGGTCCCTCCTATATGAAAAAAAGATGTCAACAGGATGAAGAGCATCCAGAGAAGGGCCACAAAGATGATTAAAGGACTGGGAAGCTGCCATATGAGGAAAGACAGAGAATTGGGTTTGTTCAGCCTTTGTAAAGAAGGCTTATGGGAGACCTTAGCACAATGTTCCAGTATTTAAAGGGTGGCTAAAAAGAGGGTGGAGACTCCCTTTTTACAAGGAGTCACACAGAGAAGATGAGGGCTAAAGAGTACAGGTTGCTCCTGGGGAGATTCCTATTAGACACAAGAGGAAATTTTTTCAAACAATGATAATCAGCCATTGGAATAATCTCCCAGATCAGAGAAGCATTTTTATTTCTTTCTACTTACTCTAAAAGATGAAAGATCATCCTCGACTTCAATGAAATCTTGAACCGTATTTCCAACGGCAGTAAGGACACGATCAATGACATGAACAACACCATTGGTAGCGATCTGGTTGCCATGCATTATCCTGGCACAGTTAACAGTAACAACCTATATTTGAAGAATCAAGCAGTAGAAGATTAAGCATTAATTTGATCATCTACTTGGAATCTGATTCTTACAGTTTGGCGATGTATGTATTGTACATTATGTATTCACTGTTGTTCTTTCAGTGTTTATTTTAAATTCTAAGTAAAACTGTAAGATTTGGAAGGCTGATTAAGCTTCTGGAAAGCTACAAGCAGATTTATTCCCACTACATTGAGTTCATATTCCTGTTTTATTTCTTATTGTGATTATTCAGATTTGTTTTCCTTATCTTGTTAGAATGGTAATTGTATTGGATTTTTCCTGATGTAAACTGTAGCCCAACAAACATTTTGATGCATTTAAGGCAACAAAGATGAGTGAGCTGACCGTGATATTTCTATCATTTATAGAAATGAATTTTTTTTCAGTCAAATAATTTATTCATGTCCGTTACATTTTATATTAGGAAAAATATGAGAATGGACTTACCCCATTAGGATAATGGTTAATAAGCAATTTCTGATCATTATACATAGACACCAGAGTCATGCCATTCTTAAGATCTTTTGTCAACATGCGTTTGTTTAACATGTGGTGGTGGAGAGCATTATACAGTTCAATATTTACATTGTCAAGCAAATTCCTGTGAATTTCCTGAAGAAAAAAGGAATATTAGAAGCTTCAAAATATTCTTCCAGTTGAACAGACATACATTTTGCTTTACCTTAACATATGCTTTCAATATACTCAACAAGGGATATGTCCTATTAGGAGACATGACTCTGATACCTCTAATCTGACTCTGTCAGACTGTCATTTGAGTAAATGACACTTTAGTCTGATTTGCTCACAGATAGGAGACAAGGTCTCATCATAGACAGGTCACTGGAGGAGCTTTGATTGAATATTTACTTAACTAAAAACATTAGTAAAAGAAGGACATCACTGTCAAAGTACATTAATACTCCACATCACGCAATTTGTGGAATTCCTCTCAGTTTGCCCAAAACTATGCTAATAACACTAACAATATTAACATTTGTTACGCAAGTGCTTAAATAAGAAACACAGTTGCTTAGTACTCATGAAAATAAATTTAGACTCTCTAGCTTCAACAATGCATGTTAAACATGCAACTTATTTTAACTTGTGTAACACCCTTTTATATCCAAAATATCAATTTTGTCTCTAGTCTACTTTATTATAGACTAAATTAGCTGAAATAACAATATTAGCTGAAAGAGAAGCACACTTTAACACATGCACGTACAAGCACATACACACACACACACACACACACTTACTGAATGTAATTGCTCCCAGGCTTCATTGCTTGGTGCAAAGAAAGTGAATGATCCTCGTCCCTCAATCTCTTCTCTCAGTTTTGATATGTCAGAATACTGCTGTGTAGAGGTAGCTCCCACAATACCAAGTGTACCATATACATGATCAATAGGAGCAACTAAAATAAACATGAGATAAGAATACTCTTAACTCTTCCATCATCCAGTTTCTTGCAATCAAATCTACTTTGTTTCTTTCGGATAGACAATAGTATTGCCTTTATGAAACTGTTTAAATCAATATTAAAACAATGTGCTTGGATCAAAATTCCATTGCCAACATACTAAAAAACCATTCAAACACAACTTATTGTTTTGGTTTGTTTTGGGGTTTTTTTTTTGGTTTGCTTAATGAAAAATTAGATCAAACAAAATCAAATATTGTAATGTTTTCTTGAGAAGAGTCTTGCTTTGTGCCAGTGCAACCTGAAGTGGGAGGCTATCTGCCAAGAACAGGAGTAAATTCCATCTACAGTCACAAAACTTTTAATGGAGTGGATCTCATTTGGTCATGGTGGACAAGAATTCTTCCTGTGAGGCCTCTTGCTCTCCTTCCAATGTTTGGTTTGTGCATATGTTGATTAATCCAGAGAGTAAGAGTGGCCATAGTCTCACAGTTAAAAAACTGCTCCATGAGAACAGGTTTCATCTCTCCTAATTCTATGCATCTAGAAGTGAGGCATCTGCATGCGAGATAGTTCTTGGCTTTTTTTATGGTCATGGAGAGGAAAAATCAATATTAGTAAAATGGCCATACTGCTCAAAGCAATTTATAGATACAATGCTATTCCCATCAAACTACCAATGACATTCTTTCCAGAACTAGAAAAAAACTATTTTAAAATTCATATGG
>JAVSBS010024590.1:0-50070 GCA_033124195.1 Coracias cyanogaster | reverse complement strand
TCTAGAGTGTAATAGACCTCATCCTAATGTAAACATCTAAAGTGAGATTAATTTATCTAAACAAATTGAACTCTACATTAGATATTCCTAAATCTGTTATTGAAGGTAAATGGATTAATTTGGATACAAGGATCTAAAGTTATGAAATATATTCCTTCTGAGATTACTATTCGCTGCTGAAATTAATTTTATTTATGCAAAACAGAACCGCACAAATAGGAAAAAATCAAGAATTCCTGTCTTCATTTTTACTCCTCCTTTATTTAAAGCCTACAACATTCTTTCAGTAAGTAAGATTCAAATCTTCTGAGGAAAAGAAAAAAAGAGCTTAGATATGTCACATACTCATATCTGGGGTTTCTGACCTCACCAGTATGCCTGCGGTTATTCTGGGATGTGATAGGAATAGAAGTTCTTATTTGAAGACACTATTGTTCTCCAATCCAGCAACTGGCAGGAGCTGGGAAATTCAGCTTAAAGTGCATGAATAAATTCAATACTGGCTTATTTTTAACTGTGGACTGTATGCAAATGAGCTGTGTATTCTCAGGAAGTTGTTCTTAAAAAGAGGCAATTATTTATCAAGATGACCACCTCTTACAGTCTCTTATGTTGTATACTGACTTGTCCATATAAGAATAAGCTTGTACCTGCAGGACATCCTCTTGTACCATCCATCTTCATATAGCCAGGACAGCACTCATATAGGACAGTTCTGTGAGATACAGGCAAAAGCACAATTAAATAATATACAGGACAAGTATATATTAATTTTATCTGACTCTAATTTTTAATTTCTTTATTATTATTTTTTTATTGCCAAGTACGCATTCTCCAGCTCTTCATCCCTTTTCTACCTTTTCAAACTTTTCTATATAGACCTTAAATTAGTTGTATTTTACTAAATGCAAGGCTTTTGAATTTATGGAATGGCTGCCATCATTAAATTTAAGTGCTAGGAAGGAACATAAGAGGTGATGTAGAACTTATGTAGTTATTAAAAGATAATGTGACTAGAATAGCAGCTGAAGAAAATTAATTTAACTAGTCTATTTTGAAAAAAATGGATGGGATTGAAGAAAAGGAAAAAGAAATGAAGACATTGAGAGAAACTGATGGCAGCAGGGTTGTAAAGGAAAAAAAGTTAAATGGACTGAACAGAAATTAAAATGACAAAACTACATGAAGTTACTTACATACTGAATATAGGAACTAAAGAGATATTTAGCAGAAGGCCTTGTGGATTGTATGATTATAAAAAAGGGGGATGGTAGAGCCTCAGTTTTTCAAGAAAGACTTTGAAGAAGCCCAGGAATGCTGGAGAAAACTAATTATGAACAGATATAAAGCAGGTTATAGAGAAGGAAGTCACTGAAGACTGGATGGATGGACACAAGGGAAAGTTCACTAGTAAATGCAGTGAGGATAAAAAACAGACTGCAAAAAATAAAAAACAGAATTAAAAGAGTATGTCATCAATGCATACATAGAATTTAGCAATACCAGGGGCCAGGAACTGTTATGTAATGTCAATAAAGTATACTCATCCTTGAATACATGTAATCTATACATAACAGTAAACCAGGGCTGGTAATTCCATATGTTAACACTCAATTTAGCATTTATGGTCCTATAAAATATAGTGACTTCTTAATTAATATGACACAAATAGAATCTCTATCATAGACCTGCTTGACAAGTTCTCTCTTACATGAAAGTGCAAATTTACAAAGGTTATCAAAGAGCTGATTTTGGCTCCTTGGGAAGGGAAACATCAGCAAATTACACAAACTTACCAAAGCCTAAAAATATAAAGCTTAAGACATTAGACTTCATACATTACTTCTCAAATTATGGTACATTGTGAACAACAACTAAAAATTGCCATCAAGGTTTTATGTAATAGGTATATTTTTATAAGTGTGGCAGATGTTGGCATTGCTAGAGTTCCTTGAAGGTTTTTGCTGAGTTTTTGTCACTACATTCCATCTTTTAATTTATAGACTCTTTGGTGGCAGCTGAGTACACTTCTCTCATTTTTCATAAACCAAAGCTGACAAAACATTAACCACAAACACATTAAAATTAACATCTTATTCAAATTAAATGTTGGACTTAAGACCTTCAACATCCAAACTACTCGAAGAGATTAAAAAGCAAAAGGATACTGGAAGAACAATAGGTTTACAAAGCATGATTTTAAGAGTGAGGATTATAATTTCATAATTGAAAGCAGTCTGATAGAGATGGTGAAGATTAAAGATTTTTTTAAAAAACAACCAACACATAGTCTTTCATTTCTCTGTTCTGTGAAAATATTTTGCCTCCATTCTCTCGTATATGTCCACACACTTGACTTATTCACCCTTCTGCAAGGTGCATATTTTCAATTGAGAAGTCATATATTGAAAGTATTTGCATATCTTTTAATACATATCATTCTTTAAAGCAGTTCACTGAATGGCTACTTCTTGGGAATACAAGAATAGAATACAGATTTTCTAACAAATAAGGAAATGAACCTTATACTCTTCCTCCTTGTTGCACCCCAGCCAGAAGCTAACAACAACAAAAAAAACTTATTAGAAAAATCTATGTAACAGAATGGGAGTCAGAATGTTCTCTCAACTGTGTGAACTGCTTTGTCATGAGAAAATATTTTTTTCTTCCACAGAATAGAAAATATCTCCCCCTCACCCTATGAGCAACTATGAAAGATTGCAGTCTTATTTAGCTTTTGGAAAAATGAAAGAGGAAGCTGAGTTAAAAGCATAGAATTAAACACGGCACGTTTAGTCTTCTTACCATATGCAACAATGACACCAACTAATGAAAGGCAGAAAACTGGCTGAAGAACATAGCTAAGACAGAAAATGCTTCTTCAGCCAAGCGTTACAAGATCAGACACCAGGGCTCTTTTTTTTTTTTACAGTCATCAGGGTTACTCTAAGTTCCTACTTAGAGTATTCATTTTCCCTTACAGTTGACTCCAATTACAAGGTCCATGTATCAGCTGTGCTCAAAATGTAGTAAGAAAGATGGAATGGGAGAAAATGGGTCTCTATGGAGGATCCCACAATAAGGTTAGAACCAGATAAAACTTAGTGCAAGATGCAGTTCCTCAGCACCACTCATGTATAGACACAGTACACATGGGAAGTATCTTCTCGTACCATAAATTATCTTCATCTCTGTCTACCTATGAGTTCAATATGTGGTGCCTAAGTGAAGAAAGCCGTTACTCAATAATAAAATAAAATAATAAAGCCATACCTCATTCTTGGGGTTTTGGTGGGGGTTTGTTGTTGTGGTGGTGGTTTTAGGGTGGTTTTTATTTTTTGTTTGGTTGTTGGGGATTTTTTTAGTACAAAGCTGTTCTGACCTCATCCAAAGGAAAAAGGGGTAGAACAACACTACCTTATGTCCTTGTTATTCTTGGTTAACAGAGTCAGTTTTCAGTTTAGTCAGATAGCTCTGTGACTCATCTTTTTCTACTTGCTGGTATGGAGAAAAAATACTTCAAAGAAACAATGGGTAGACTTCTGCCCCAATAGGCTTTGATTTTAGCATATGTTTAAGTTGCATCCCGGTTGGAAATATACAACAGTGGATAGGAAGTGTAAATATTAACAATGCTTTTATTATTTTATAGATCACATATACAAGTTAGGTAGGACTTGTTAACTTGGAGATATTAAAATTAGAAAAGCCATTGCCCTTTGGATTAGCATTCTTATTACAGTAACCTCTTTAGCCCTGTCTACACTTCCGTGTACACAAAGTAAAAAACACACATTAATAGATGAAGTTATAACAGATGGTCTCTTACAGCCACAAAAAAACCCCTCCAAAGGTCTATGACTTACTCTGATGCACATTATTTTCCTCCTCTAGCCTTGCTCTGTGAGTGCTTGTACAATGGTAAGTGTGTTAAAAGACAAGGGAGAAGATGGGTGATCGTTTTCTGTAGACTCTCATGCACAAATCCACCCAGCCCCCTCCCTCAGTGTCTGCCCCTGGTTGGCTATAGCAGGCCAGAGGAAGACATTCTGTGTAAGAGCTGCTTAGTGCCCTACACAGGCTCTGTAAAATGTTTTACAGTCTAATTTCCTCTGAATTCTAGTCAGTGAAGAGAATAAAGTCAGCATCAAAGTCCAAAGTGTCTATTACTTGAAACTATTTTTTTCGTGACACATGAAGGTATCTAGCACTGCAAAACTTGTGTTATTTCTGGAGCTCAGCAAATTAATTCCCTGTCAGATTTGTGCTGAGAACAGACTTTCTTTTATGAAAGGGCATGACATCTATCTAGGAATAAAACCACAGGAGTAGGTTTTTTTTCAAAACTGACTTTGAGAATATCCAAGTCTTAGCTTAAGTCATTTTCAGGAAATACCCTTCTTCCTAACATGTCTGCAGTGGAATAAAATGTGGTGCCAAAGAAGTCAGTGGTATGGCAGGCTTTACTCAAAAGGTGAAGTATTTTGGATGACTTGCAACATGTCCACTGAAGGAAAAGGGAAGTCAGTATTACAATGCCATCTGGAGGAGAAGGAAAGATTCTGGTAAAAACTGCAAACTTACGTATCCTGAAAAAAACTGAAGGTAGAAGTGGGGCAAATGACCAGACATGGTCTAGCTGGACTGGAAATTGATCACTATTACCCTCATCAAATGCATATAAATCTTCAATTTATATGAAAAATGAGTTCTAACCTGTCTGGATCTGCTTATAAAAAAAATAAAGCCAAAATGAAAATGGGAGAGACTGGTTAGGATTCCAGACAGTCAATTATGTTCTAAAGTAACTTCTGAGGATTTAGAATAACCAGATTGCTTGTCTGGGTAGGATGTTCATTATGATTTGTGCTATATCCACTCTAACTTACTGCTGTTACTTTCTTCCACCTCCTTGAGAAAGCAATTAGTAACCAATAAACTTTACAAAAGCAGAAAGCTTAGGGTGACAGCTTGGCCCATAAAAATCAGGTCTTTTCCTCAGCTCTGGTGGGGCCATGGTATCATTCTTCATGTCTAGATTGACTTTAGAGTGAGACTTCAAAGTCATGGCAGTGCTTGAAAGGCAAAACTGTGTTGGAATCCATGTTTTAGTGTATTGGAAGTGTAGCTCAGCTCCATTAATTTACGGTGTGCTGTGAGAGCATTGAAAAAATTTTCTCAGAAAGAAAATGGAACAAAACTTCCTCCTATTACATCTTCCCTCAGACTTTTCACTACAGATCCTTCCCAACACTGCGTTATGACATGTAGCATCTTTCAGGAATCTCAAAAAATGCAAAGACTGACACCAAACAGGAGTAGCAGAAACCACAAGCCAAGCCCATTTCAGATCCTTGCCTGACTACTACCTGATTCATGTCTCATTTTAACTGTGCAAAAATCACTACTGGAGGCATTTTTCTCACATAAATAATCATTTGGGAGCCTTAATCAGTTTTACATTAGTAAGGATAGGGATCATACTCAAGAATAACTATGAATATAATTGTTAGCCAGGACAACTGAACCAGCAAAAAAATGAAACAAAATGTTAAGCTGGCTTTGGAGAAAAAAACAAATAGGAAAAGGATAATTTTGAATTATCAAAGTGTCATATATGGGGATGCACTGAAAAGAGCATGAGAGACTGTAGCCATATTAACACTGCTAGTGCTGCATGCACACTCTGCACCATTTTTTGTGCCCCCTCACACCCCAGCAGAAGCCCAGACCATGTCTGTATCTAATTCTTTATCATCATAGAATTGTGTGACTTCTGTAAAGAACCATTCAATGAATTTCATACAAGTTTAGAAGTCTTATAGCTGCAGTTTTAACTTAAAAGTATTTGTAGAATTATAGAATGGTTTGGTTTGGAAGGGACCTCAAAGATCATCTAGTTCCACTCCCTGCCATGGCAGGGACACCTCTCACTAGACCAGGTTGCTCAAGACCCCATCCAACCTGGCCTTGAACACCTCTAGGGATGGAGCGTCCCCAACCCTCCCTGGGCAACCTATGCCAGTGTCTCACCACCCTCAGAGTGAAGAATTTCCTTCTCATTTCCTATCTCCCTTCTTCCAGTTTGAAACCATTACCCCTTGTTCTATCACTACAGGCCTTTGTGAAAAGTACCTCCCCAGCCTTTTTGCAGGTCCTCTTCAGATACTGGGAGGCAGGAATAAGGTCTCCCCTGAGCCTTCTCTTCTCAAGGCTGAACATTCTGTTTGTAAAAGTTCACTTGGATTCATGTGAGCTATGTGTAATTGTTTAAAGTCAAATATATCTATTTATTTTTCAGAATTTATCATAGTTTCTGTATTTAGAAACACATTTTTAAATCTGAAGACTGGAAAATGTGCATCCTATTTACTCATGACTTTGACAATCAGGAGAATAAAAACATGACTAATCAGTCACTCATGTTCAAGCTCTCCTTTTGAATTTATTTAGTGAATTATTATTGACCAGAAAAACATTTTCAAGATAATTTAACAGCTTATTTAGAAAAGAAGTCATGTTCTACTGGCTTGATGCTAACACTGTGGAAATTTTTCTTCTATATTATCCTCTGTTAAGGAAGCCTTTGGCACAAAACCAAAATATGTCTATTTCACATGACTTTATAATCTAAAACAGTGAAGGTTTTAAATATAAATCTTACTTTAAATAAAGTTAAGTTTCCCTTACATATAATTTGCACCATGTGTCTTAATATCTTCATGTCTTAGGGCATATCATCTCTCACTGACTATTCAAATTGTGTACTTAAATATTACTTTGGCAATTGTAAGAGTTTTATAGGCTTTCACTAAAAGACTCCTAATATGCTAAGACAGAGTTGCAATTGAAGCTTGGACTCCCTGTTCACTCAAGCCTTTCTGAAAATGTCACCCCAGACCTACTGGGACCCTGTAAGAGAATAATGTGAAAATAAAAATAATGATTTCTTGTGACAACTGCTGAGAAATGTATCCAAGTAATTGCATAACAGCAAGAGACACTGTGGTACATGAGAAAAACGTTAGTTTGTTGCGTTGGGTAAACAATGACAGTCTCTGTTAAATTAATAAATTCTAAGAGAGACAAGTGGGGAAGGCCAAGTCGAGGACTGGGGGTTTTGTATGTGTTCACACTCTGAAACTGCGATATGGCTGACAAAGCAGTACTGAATTTGACATTTTGTCACAGAGAAGGCGATGACTTATATTCAAATAAGTGACAATTGAAGTATATATGGATTCCAAAAGAATGCCAAACATACACAGATTTAATTTGTATCCACAATCAAATTTTGATTTTATTTTCCTTTGTGGAGAGGTGTGATCTGAGCACACAGCTCTGCTGGCTAGTGCTGAGTTCTTTTCACAAGTGGCCTACTAGGTCCTTCTGTGGTTTTGGGTAGGTCACTTAACCTCATATCTCCTTGTGTTTAGTATAGAGCTATGAATAGAGCTAAAATAGAGCTCTGAGTTAAGATTCAGAGAAGTATTAATGAAACTAATACTTTGAAATCTCTTAAACTTTAAAAAGACTCATACTATGCTGTAATTTTCAGACTTTCAATTCCTTCTGTGATTCTTTTTGGCAACAATTTTGGATCAGTTATCCAGGTGGTTTTAGGAGCAGATAAAGAGAAACTGTAACACTATGAACTGAATTCTTCCTGTGTCTGTATTTGAAACAAACACTTAATTTGTCTCTGAGAAGAGAGTTTTCTAATCTTACATCTTATTTTCTCAGTGAATAGGAAAAGTTTTGAAACAGCATACTTACGCTTTCTTTCCACAGATAGCTCCCTGGTACCAGTTTCTACAGGTGCTGAAGTACTTCTTTTTTGTTCCCATAACTTGCTGAAGGGCACAGACATTTGGGCTATGGGTGGGAGCAAGAAACATTTTTAAAAGAAGTTTCTGTACATGTTTGGAAAAGTTTTTTATAAAATAGTGTCAAATACCATTTCTGTTGGGCAAGAGTAAGAAATGAACATCTGGCTTCAGTTCCCAGGGCAGGTGTGTTTTCAAGCAACCACAGTGCAAGCTCTCAGCACTTCCCAGCTGGATTCCTTGGCAAGCCCACCCTCCCAGCAGGGACTGAAGTTTCCTCTCCATTCTGGTTTGACCCCATGTCTCTGATGGGCAGTGATCACCAGCTGTGCCTAGTCAAGTCTTAATATGCCTTATATTTCTCCCTTCCCCCTGCGAAGAGAATTAATTACCAGCCACCGAGGAATGAGGTACAATTACCATCAGGCACTTTTCACTGAAGATTTTGTCTTCTACACATCTGTGCAGCTGAAGGTCATGGGGAGATGGGAAAGAAAAGTGCCTTGTTCTTGATGTATAAGGAAACCCTGTCTTCTGTAAATCAGTCAGCTATTTTGATTACCAACCATTTGGAAAGCCACAGGCACCTAAGTAAACATTCTGGGAATTACTGGGGACCAAAGGGTAAATTGGCATGTAAATGAAAAGAGTCACAGGTTTCCAGAGAGGAATACTTGCTCCTTAGCATGGTAGTGTACAGAAGAATTTCTTAAGAGCAAATTCCATGGAGTAAAGGCATTTTGTTACTAATTTTTGTGCTTCTACAATTAAAAAAATTCATTGGTTCAGAAGTT
This sequence comes from Coracias cyanogaster, assembly GCA_033124195.1. Lineage (NCBI taxonomy): Eukaryota > Metazoa > Chordata > Aves > Coraciiformes > Coraciidae > Coracias > Coracias cyanogaster. The sequence continues at coordinate 41,450 of JAVSBS010024590.1, read as the reverse complement.
AGAACATATATTTTACATCAGTTTGAAGACAATAAACTCTTATTTTAAAAGCTCAGTGTGTGTGTAGCAGGCAGACAGAATTTAACAAAGGAAGGCAGGATGGTAAACAGTCCTTATTCACAGAGCGTTTTTCACTTAAGAAGACTGAAGAAAAATATGTTTAGACACATGCATCTCCCTGAGAGCAGCTGCCCAATGTATTGCCATGTCTCTACACAGCCTGGCTTGTAAACATTGTCTTTTGTGTACCCTGCTGAGTAGCTTGCTCTAGTGGGAACAGAAGTTTTACAAAGGGCTCCTAGTATACAGACCCATGTTAGGAAGCATTTAAATAGAGTTCATTATTTTCATTAAGATGGAATGAAGAGAGCAAATACTGTGGGATAGATGTCAACTCTATTCAAACATTTGAAAACATACATTAAACATATCTGATGTCACATTACATTAATTGTAACTGCAATTAACTTCAGCAATTCTAAACCACATGTAATTTATTTATTGAGAAGTGATGATTTTAGTTTTCCATGTTTTATGAAGTTTAATAATTTTCTGTCTCCTTTTGAAATTCCCCAGAAAGCTTTTTATTTAAGAACAATTCCTGTAAAATTAAGTGAGAAAGGATGTTCTACTTGAATGATAGTAAGAATTCATAGTAAAAAATCACATTTACTATAATAGAAGAAGAAAGGGGAGAATAAAGATTAACAACTTTCCTTTTAAAGTATAAATAAACCTCAGTCACTTACCCTTGGTCGCGTGCCCTAATTCGACTATGAGTTAAAATCTTGTCATAGTGAGCAGAAGCAGCTGCTTGTTCAAAAGCAGACAACAAAAAAGTGGAAAAGGTGAATAAGAAAGCGATCTTCATCTTTAGCGCTCAGTTGCTTCTGGCAAGTCTGTAAGAGAGAACTGGCAAAGAGTCTGGAGAGCAGAAAATTTATATACATGTTGGAAAGTGGTGGGAGGGAACCACAGGATCAACCTGAAACTTTGTTCCACCCTCCTTAGAACAGCAGCTTTCACTGCCAGCTCCAGTAACCTAAATTAATACCATACATTAACCATATAAGCCATTTTTTCAATCCCCGATTGACTAATTTCTTCCTTATTACGGAAGGCTTAGCATTTTATTCTGCTGACACAACAGCAGAGGTTTGAGAAGTTTAGACTTATGATTAGGTATTTATAGCACTGAAGCATCCAGAGGTCGTGATCGTTGCGTGTGGTTTTGTTCAAACCCAGAGGAAGATGTTGTCTGTTCCCATAAGAATTGCACTGCTTTCCTTTGTTTTCCATGTCCTTGCAGTTACCAGCTATGAGTTGTTTAACTAGTGGATGAAAGTTCCAGACAATACTGTTGTCAATTACCTGGAACAGCGTTTTTGTCTTGAGAAAAAAAAACTGCATTAACACACATTCGGATTATGAAACAGTTACACAATCAAATGCAGTATTAGCTTAAATATTCATTTAAATTCTAATAATAACAGTTGCTATTACATAATGCTTTTATTCAGAGCTTTATGTAATCATATAAAAATCATGGAATGCCTGAAAATTTGAAAATATACCTTTCTATACTTATTATCCAGTCCTTGGAAACCTCTTGTGAAATAAATGGAAAATGTAATTTTGAACTGTAAATGAGGGAACTGAGGCAAAAGGGTGAAGTGACAGGCTCAAGCCTCCAGTGAAGTGAGAGTCTTAAGGCTCCAGGGATGACTGGTGTTTGGACACAAATCCAGGTATTTACAATTTTCATGTCAAGGAAAAAATTCTGCCAGTTATACAAAAGTGTTTTCATATGAACACAGTATCAAGATATACTCTATAAATCATTTCAGATCTTTCAGAAAGTTAGATTAATTCTAATGGCAGTACTTTGCTGTAGTTTCTTCTCCCAAACCAGAGCAAGTAGTGAAGTGAATAACTGGAAACGGATGCAGTATTGGACTGACACACCCGGGACCAACCTCTCATGGAACAGACACAAATGGGGCAGAGATAGTGACTATTTCCTATATATTATCATAGGTGAGGGTTATAACTAAGCATAGGTACATAGAGGTTTTATGATTAAGGTCCTGTCTTACATAACTGTAGCACTTCATGGTCTCCAAGTGTAAGAGCAGAGACATTTGCTTAAATGATAAGTGGACTTCTTTTCTACTGCACCTTGTCCTCATCCTACCTGCAAATCACTCAAGATAGCTCATGGAAGTATCAGCACCTCTAGACTCACTGTGTGTGAACTCTGTAAAACTCGGTGCCTGAAACCATCACTGATTGGCTGATGGAGGTGATAGGTCAACTCTGTATTGTACTGTGTTTTATTACATGTATTACAAGTTTTAGAAGAAAGTCACTACTGCATTCCTATTCCACTCAGAATTTTTTATCTCTTTCTGGTCTTTGCAGCAAGAAATACAGTAAGAAATATCATCTCTTCAATGTGCAGCTATGACACTTCAAGCTGCTAATTGGCCTCTGTTGATTACCCTTTGCAGTTCTCAATCTACAGATGAGATACTCTGTTAAAGTAACTTGACAAACTTTAGAAAGTCCCAGAACTGTCCCAGTAACCTGTCTTCTCAGGAGTGTGTCCCTCCTGAATGTCTCAACTCTCGGTGTAGCTCCTGTTCTTTTCTTCCACACTTACCAAGTAGCATTGAAAAATGAGTAGAAATTAATGTTGCTTCATGCACTGAGCTCCAGTTGTTTACAGAGCTATACACCACAGTTAAAGAAGGAGCAATCTCAGCAGGGCAAGTATTTTTATTTCCAGATTTTTCCAGCTTTCTGATTAGTGACCCAGTCTCAAATCGCAGAGAACCCGATTTTTTGTCTGCATAGAGCACAGTAACCTATAATTCTTAAACTGGTAGTTCTCACTCTTCTCTGTTTCCACTTGGCTTTGCTTGTGATAGGAGCTGGACATTATGGCAACAAATAGTGTTCCTAAGATGTTTCCATAAACTCCCCTTTCCACTTCAGAAGTATAAAGACCTGAAGGACTGTTGTATGTCAAGCTTAATATCAAACGCTGGCAGAGGTAATAGAGCAGAACGAAACTGGTGATAAAGAAATATGCAACTATAGAGTCATATTAATTAACCAAATTAAAAGGATAATCAACATTAAACCTTACAGCAACCATGTTGACATCATTATATTTAATGAGGCAAATATTAGTAAAAAATAGTCAATGTAGATATAAAGTTCACTGAAATAGTATGAGGAGAAAAAATGATCATAAACTTGAGTTTCTGAAAAATCTCTAAATCACTGCATGAGTTGTTCTTGTGGGCGGTATGAAAATGCACAGATCCTAAAATGGATAAAGCTCATCTTTAACTGGAAATACTTTTTAAAAAATCATAAACCCAAAGGAAATTGCACAATCTTATAATTTTAAAAATTACAGTAAAACACCCCACCAAACAAACAGCAAAAACCATCAAGAAAAAAAAATTGCAACTACATGAATCCTATTTGTCATTTATGTTAGCCTGGATGTAAAAGCAAATAATGAAGTCAGGCTCTGTTTTTCCTGTGATATAATGGCATGCTGAACAGCACATTAGAGTAATAACTTTCTTAATTTCCAACTAGAATACTGTTCTGCTTAATCAACAGGTTTTTTTCACTTGTGCTCACTGCTACTTTATTTTAATTTGTTCTTTATTTAGCAAGGTGCTATCCCATCAAGTAGACACCTTAACATTTTTCTTCCTTTGTCTAAATACTTTGTGCAGTATCATACTTCCTAAGGGATGTGATGTGGAAATTCTTATTATAAATGTTGAAAATCTAATTACAAAACCCAATAAAACACCTCATGAATGTGAATTATTATTGTAACAATAGGACTTTCTATTATCCACAGTAGAAAAAACATATCCACGGGAATACCTGTGACAAGTATAGAGAACAAGTGCTGATTTTCATCTTCCATGAAATGTAAATAGTGTCAAAAAAAGAAGCCTAAGGTATCTGCTATTCTGAATTTTCTTATATTTCTCTAGAGACCTCTAGTGGAGAGAACTCTGTAAAAGTCATTTTCTCAGAGCTGCATTAGGTGTTTACAGTAAGAATTTATTGCATGATAAAGCAATTTGTTTTATTTCTAAAGAGGATTAGTTTAATTATATGCATCCTGTGGTGATTGTGTGAATCCTTAGGTTTCCTTGGAAACCTTGATTCAGCAAATTTGGAATTTTTGTCATTCACTTAGATGACCAATTTGTATCTGGAATAACCTTCAGTGTCTCTTCTTAAAACTGGTTTGTTTTTAGGGATGTCATTGACATCTACTGGAAGAACCCAAGCAACCCATTGACCTTGTTGGACAAACTAAAAGATTGATCATAACATGTGCATAAGAAATTTAGTGTTTGTAAGTGCAAGGTGATACACCTTAAAAGGAAAAGATTTAGTTGTAAAAGAGTTCTGTGCCAGTCACAGCTAGGGTACATAGCTTCTCTGCACATCTGCCTTACAGGAGTGTTGTAAGTGAGCTGCAGTCAGGAAAAAAAAATATTTAAAATCTGCAGGTTTGCTATAGCACCACTTAGGAACCCTGTCAAAAAAAAGCATGAAAAAGCCATGTAAAAAGTCTTCTACTTTCTTGAGGGTATCTGTCAGGGAACCACTGGAGATAGAGGTGCAGAGCATAATCAGTTTAATTCAGTAGGAATTTGTACCTTTGGGAGATTTAGATCAGACTTTTATTTTTTTTAAAACAAAAAGTGCAGAGCATAGTAAGCCTGGCTACCAAGACAAACTACCAAGGAAAGAAAATTCTCCCAGTATAGTGAAGGACCCAGCAATGTTTAGATCAGATGCAGCCTGGTTTCCATACAAACTCAAATAATATGAGAGGTTTTTAAATATCAAATAGAGGGAAGAGGGCTTGATGTTTACATGGACACACAGAAACACAGAGCCATAAAGTAAATACCTAATATATTACTACTAATAATAATAATCATGAGAGTGATAATAGTATCTTAAGGGAAAGTTTTCAAAGGAATAAAATCCAGCTTGGTTTGACTGAAGGCAAGATCCAAAGTGTTAAGTGTGTTTCTAAGGGGATAGATTATGACCAAAACATTCACTGTAGGAGCTTGCTGGAGAGTGAGAGAGAAGACTGAGAGGGGATCTGATCAATGTTTATAAATATCTGAAGAGTGGGTGTCAGGAAGATGGATCAATCAGTCTCTTTCCAGTGGCACCCAGTGACAGGCCAAGGGGAAACAGCCACCAACTGGAACACAGGGAGTTCCACCTCAACATGAGAAGAAACTTCCTTCCTGAAAGGGTGACAGAGCACTGGAATAGGCTCCTTGTGGAGTCTCCTTCTCTGGAGACTTTCAAGACCCATCTGGATGCGATCCTGTATTACCTGCCTTAGGTGAACCTGCTTTGGCAGAGAGGTTGGACTAGATAAACTCTAGAGGTCCCTTCCAACCCCTACTAGTCTGTGATTCAGTGATTCACTGACATAACTACCTGGCAAAGGTTTACTGCTGTCAGCTATCTCTTTCACTCCCATACCTGTTTTAGTGAAGATGAATCCATATATAACTACTACCACAAAGAGAAACGGAAATAAACCGCAATGAAGAAACTAGGAAAGACTTGATGGTGGGTCCTATGAAAAGGATGAATGCATGGCTTGATAGTCATAGTCACTCTTGTGGGGGAATTAAAATAGTCCAAGAAGGCACCTAATTATTTCCTCCATTATCACCAATATTTAGATGCTAGTAAAGCTTCTTAAGTTACCAGTTTATTTTCTGTCACATTAGGGTTTTACTTTAAGGTATCTTAACTCAATCTTGAAACGTCATGACCCTTCTCAACTGACTTTTTTTATGCGATTGCTTTTCAAACTAGGGTTCATATCACCTAAATTTAGTCATCCTGAAGTCAAAGCTAGACATCTTGGCTCCTCTTTTACCTAAGATGGAGAGGGCAATTCAGATTTTAGGTGTGGATGTGTGGAGGGGCCTTTCTCCTTTAACAGCTGAGCAGCTGAGGTGACTAATTTGAACGAGACTCCTAATGTTAGACAGCACAATGTCACAGGAGAATCCCACACTTTATATCCATTCTTGGGTGGTTTATTTTTCAGGGAATAGACACTAACAAATATACTATGTTGAATAGGATCAATTTCCAGTAGCGTGTACTTTCTGGTGATCAGCCAGGTTATTAGCCTTTTCCTCTGCTAGTTTCCTATCTAATGGCTTCTTGCTGGTATTCTGCCTAAATTTTCACTTTTATTAAGGTCATCCTGTTAAGCATAGCTACATCACACCTGCAGGAACTAATTAATTTTTCTCCTACTGTTGGGTTTGTTTATCCAAATGCTTTTACACTCTTCTCATCAATTGCATTAGGTTTTTCATTGTCAAGCTACACAATTTGAACCTGCTAATGTTTCCCCATTACCCAATTCTTCTCATCATTACATTGCTCTTGCCTGAATTAGCCTTCCTTGTAAAAAAATCTCCCAGCCAACAAGATATACCAAAGTGAAAACAGATCTTAATATGATTGTATTATGTTTCAAAATAAGCTAGTGCTATTTCTGGATTAATTTATCTCTGATCATTTACTGCAGGATTTAGACAAAACACTGCTCCTAAATATCTTTTTTTTTTGTTTTAAAACTTAAATTTCACTTGCCACACCACTGCTACTAGTTTTCCTCTTCAGCTTTCCAGTTTTTCACTTATTCTATACATTATTCTGTCATCACAAGCTTAATAAACATATTAAATAAGGTGTTTAACGAAGTAAATTTGTGTTATTCTTCCCCATGACATCCCCCAATGAATGCATGTCAAAGCATGTTGTTGCGGTCCGGGCGCCAGCGTCCGTACCACCTCCCAAAAGGGAAGAGGATCGAGGGCATGTGTATGTATATGAGGATTAAATTGCAGAAAGCACGGCTAGATGGAGAAACACAAAGACAGCTCTAAACCATCTGAATTTGGGAGAGAAGGGAAGGATAAAGGAAGACTCAAAGTTGTTATTGTGACCCAGAGCTGGAGATATCAATCAATACTTTGCCTCCTGCGATATGTAGACACCCATCCTTGCATATCCTTGGAAGCTATAGGTGTCTAATTTTTAGGCAAGTTAACAGAAATTCTAAAATCAATCTAATCCCCTAGAAAGTGCTATTTCATATTCATATTCTAATGGAAGAAGAGATTTTGCCAAATTTTAAAATATCATGGTATGTACTACAGCTTTTGTTTATTACAAAATTATTCTGTAATGTTTATGCATAATGATTAAATTTAAAATGTAATGCTCCTAGATTTGGTTCTAAACTAAGACTTACATGACCTAAAATGCTAATTTTTACTTTTTTTTTTCCTCTAGGAAAATACCTTTAATGTTGATTTACAAACCCAGGGGAGGATTCTTTATGAATCCCTCACAAGTATTTTGTAGTATAGACTAAGTGTTATGGACTTTTGGGAAAAAAATCTAGCACTCCAAACATAAAAATATCCTTTCTCTGTGTCAAAGTGACACTAGACATCCCAACATAGAATTGTTATTTACTGGCAAGGTTATGTGCATATGGAAATATTTTATTTCAAAATGAGAGTTCAGCACAAGTTACATGGTCTTACTCCTCAATCCTCATCTGCATATTCAGCTCAGTTACCCTGAAAAATAAAATAAACATTAGACAAACTCCTCAGGAAATGGAATTGTTGATTCCTCATTCAACAGCAGGTGATGCTGTTGCCATAGGCAGTCTCTTCTTCCTTAGAGAAGGAGCACATCATCTGATAAAGCAGCTTGAGATAAGATCCACAATATTACAGAGTTCTTGTGCTTATACCACGTGTGGCGAGCATCAGTGCAACACTGAGATAAGAGAGGAGTGAACAAATCAGTAGGAATGAATAAGCGATTCAGGAAGCAGTGGAATGTAGTACATGGTTCCGAGGAAGCAGTGAAAGCCTACATCAAAGGTAGTTGTGCTGTCAGTCACCAATATTTTGAGGTTGCCCTGATAGTAGACAGCATGATAGTGAACTACACTGTGTGCCCACCATCTCTGTTCTTTACTGATTGAAGGAGAAAAACAGACAAACAAATGAACAAAAAATCCTACAAGTCAGCCAGTACCATCCACTTTATGTATATAGTTAACACACCTTGCAAATATTTTTTTATAGATGAGGTTGAAATGACAGCAAATTGTCAGTAATGTGCATTCTAAATAGCCCAATTAAATGCTTATTAACTCTGCTGGAAAGCTTTTACAGATTTCAAAGGTCATTTAGTCTACTCCGGTGCAAGTAAAATTTACCACACACCTAGTTAATTAAAAGACCATTTATTGCAGTGTCTACACTGTCAGGAGCAGTAAGGAGGGGACTCCAGTATATATATTACAAAAATGGTGGCTGTTTCATCCGTTTTGAATTTTGTGATGGTTACTGTCAACTTTAAGTGAAATACTAAGCTCTTGTTATTTACTGACTGTACAATCCTGACTGCCGTGAGTCTTTCCTGCTACAGCCTGGCTTTGTGAACCTGGATATACAGTTTCTAGGGCATGAATCAAAACCAGAATAAAGATACTGGAACTTATGCAAGGGGATGATGTTTGGTCATTGAGAAAGCCTTGCATAAGAAATCAAGAAAAGAATGTGAATAATCAGTATTTAAGATGAAATAGGCGTAAGTTAATAATAATAATGTATCTCAAATAATATATATCAAAAAAATTAAAGAAATATATTATTCTCTTTACAAGGTTGGTTGTAAAACACAGATTAAAATACTGAGTTTCATGAGTTACTGGATATCCACAGCTTCCACTTAAACTGAGCAGCGAGGGATTGGACCTTGGATTCCCACACGATGTGAAATATCAGGCATCTCTATTTGTCTGACATTCAAGTTCGTATTCATTGCCCAGAGCTGAAATTTAATTGAGGGAACCAATTTCAGATATGAAAAAATACACTGCCTTCTTTCTTCCCATTTACATTCCTATCTAGTCTGTTAGGAGTTTTATAATTTCTGGAGACAGGGCAATTGTCTAGTGTCTCTTCCCTAAAACTAGTTATAGTACATGGCAAAAATTTCAGGCATGTACATGGTTAGGCTACTGTATTTTAAGGGTAGAACAAAATTATCAATATGGGTTCTGAATGAAAGTTTCTTCTTATAAGCATTCATTCCAAAAAGTAGGTAGATTGTCTGAACATTGGAGAAGCTTAAGATTTGTAGGCTCTTCTAGGAAACAAACTACCTCTTCCAGAAATGGGAGTATGTAGTTTCTCAACCTTTAAAAATTATGGGTTCACCCATAAACACTCCTGCTAATAAGAATGCAGTGCGGAGGCATTGTCTCATACCAGTGAGAGCCTTTCCTGGGTTTACATTTGTTCACAAAACAAAGTGTAATGAAAAAAAGACATCAAAAATCTATTTCGAGTCTTTCTCTGTGGCCCAGCTGCAGTTCTCCTATACAATGTGACAAGATGGATCAAAAAAACCCCTTTTTTCTACAAAAATAATGTAATTCTCTTTGCCATGAATATCTTAAAATGTACAAGTTGTCTTCTGAAGAGCTAAGATGGTATGAGAATATGAGTAATGTTAACTTTCTAAAACAGATATTATAAACCAGCTTGAAGGAAATCAAACTTCTGCATTCAACTGGATTCCATATAGATTTGGTAAAACACATTTACAGAAAAAAAGGAGTGTTTTTCTGGTACATGAATGTATGTTTTGGATCTAGATTTCAATTCAGCAAGTCATATGAGCACATTTATTGCACTTTAGACTTTTAAAAGCATGCACTGTCAGACCTGATCTGTACTATTTGTGTCTGCATTTCAACATTTGCACATCAGTTTTATTTTCAGTTCTTACTAGAATATTTGACTTTTCATAGGGGGTAACATCTACTGTAGATTTTATGACTAAACTGAAACTTTTTTCAGTTTAAAGATCATGACTTCTAAGGGAAAAATACACACAAAAAAATCATGCAGAATATAATTTACCTTGACAAAGCAGTAGATTTCATCCTGTGAGGTTAAAGAAAATTTATTTTCTCCTTGATGTGGAGAAAGGGTTGAGGAAAAGATTAAGTGTATCAGTATTGTATTTTGGAGGGAAAATGAAATCTTTATGTATATTGTCAAGCGCATAATTATTATTTCAGTGGTTCAATGGGTTACCATAGCAATACAACCCAGTGGCTTTTGAAATACTTTATTTAGCTTAATCACTGGGGGGAGGGGTTATTGTATTCAGAATCAAGCTTAATCAAAATGACAGAATCATTTTCTTCCCATAACTACAGGGAAGCAACCATAGCTTCACAAAATATTCTTATTGCTTAGTTTGTCTTTTGAAATCACCCTCTCTTGTACTACATAACACATTAGTATGTTGTGAAAGGTCAAGAGAAATCACTCAAGTGGTCACTTTTCACGTTATAAGGACCTTATCAATGGCTTTGTGTTATTCCTACCTGGTTTTTTGTGTTTGTAGAACACTAAAAGTTATAGTTATATGACACAGGTCATTGCTGTGGGCTGGATTGACACTGATTTCAAACAGTATCCTTGTGCAGGTGCAATAGGTAAAGTCAGAGCCTGCCTGATGTATCTTTAAATGACACAGCTTGTTTAGCAGGCAGTATTCACTGCAAGCAAGCATTTCAGTATCAGATAATCTGTTGCTGCAGAAAAGCTGAATTAATAGGAATTGGACCATAATATTGGCTCTTGGGAGTGAAAGCCGTGGAACAAAACAATCATCCACATCCATAGAAGATCAGATGTGTGGCGAATTAAAAATTAGATTCTTAAAAGTTCATGGAAAGATCTATGTCTAAAATTACTGGATTGTTATGCAGATGAACAGAATTGCTGCTTGATTATTCTGGCTCAGAAAAAGAAAGTTTTATAATTTCTCACATCATCTAAAATAATAAAGTATAATCCCAAACTCTGTACTATATATCTTGGATGCCAGAAATACCTTCCTTAGAGATAACTATCACAAAAGGAGATGCATTTTTTGTGTGAGGGATAGCTTTTCCTTTTCAGTCATGCATAAAAGTTTATACCAGCTTGTTTGAGTGATTCAGGTAAATTTATACATTTTTCAGTAAAGATTATGCCATTAGAGTGCTAAAGAATATACTACAGATGGCACAAATCTGGCTGATCATTAAATGAACCTTAAGTTCACTGAATATTCAGAATTTGTAATGAAATGATAGGTAGCCAACTATTAGACACATCAACTACATCTATATAACTAGACTATGATTTTCTCACTTCAGTGCTGCTGACAGCTGTAGAGTATCAATACCAGAAAATTCGTGTGACTGACTCTGAGGCTATCCAAGCCAACAACCAGTACCAACAGTTCATATAAAACTCAGAGTTTTGATTGATTAGTGTTAATGATGTGCAAAGGATTAGCTTCTTAGATGCTACCAATACAAACAGAAGTTTATGAATCTAGTTATAACTGACATGGGACAAAGTAAAATGAACCTATTCTACTGGCTTTCAATGTACACTAGATTTGTAAATCACTGAGTGATAAACTTTCTAAAGTTATTTAGCAGCTTAGAAGACGCATTCTCATACATAGGAAGACTTCCATCTACAATTTCATGCAACATTAAATTCTTTACAAAGTCTGTCTCCAAGACACCTTTGAAAAGCTGACATATTTCAAAGTCAGAATGCATGATAGAAGTTTCACTTTCAGGGATTAGAAGAGAACTTTTAGAATGTAGGCTGCCCCAATATAGGGTCAAACCTTTGTCACAGTAATACAGGAAGTCAAGTATACAACGCAGAAGCAGATCTTCAGAAAAACTACTTTAGGAAGAAGTTATCTTAGGTTGTATTTCTGCTTTTCTGTCTTTGCTGCTTCTTCTTCAGTTTAGGGAAAGATTATCTACTGAGCTATGTGATCTTGATGAGGCTTGAGAAACGCAAAGATTACTTTGATCCAAGAGAAGACATGAGAGATACCATGTGCTTCCCTACCTCGGTAAGTGGGACTGATGGTGGTGGTGAGATAACTACAACCCCTGGGTGAGAAGCTCTCACTGCACAAACAGGAGAGGGTAGGGAGGCACTCTGACCTCTGATACCAGCCATAGTCTTCCCCAGCCTCTGTCATGACTTCTGCCCAACATGTCATGGAACACATTTCTACAGTGCCCCCTTCCTCTCCAAATCCACAAAGTCCCCTTCCAGCAGCTCCTTGTCTGCTGTCACCCAGAAAGGCAAGGACAAAGTGGGTCCTGGGGGGTGAATCCGTCAAGGATATTTTCCCAGGCCTCAGTGAGGGCCTCAGTGGCTGTAGCATTTGCTCTCCTCTGTCATGCATATACATTGTGCTGGCAGGAGGGTGTTGACCCTAATATTTATGGACAGAAAAGCAGAAGCATGGCCTCTGCACCCATGAGAATTGCCTGATGAGTTTCTCTGGGGCTGCCTCCTGCTTTCCCCTGACACCTCAGTGAGATCCCATTCTGAGAACTCTGTAGATGTTACTTCCTCCTCTGATACCCTGGTGGTTTTTGTCAGCTGCAGAAAACGTCCTCACAGGGCTCAGGAGCTCCAGAGAGGCTCCAGCATATGTAGGAAACTCAGTTCATCCACAACATGGACATGTAGGACGTGGCCCAGCAGCATCCAGATACATATATGCTTCCCAAAGTGTCAGGCCACTGGGCCCTTGAACATGCCTCTGATAGGGGCCTGTTACTCTCTCTCCAGCATTCCTATGTCTGTGGCAAGAAAAGGGCCAGCAGGTGCTGGGGGAGGTGGTCCAAAGGCAGCTTCCACTTTTTCCATGGCTATGAAGAGGGATCTGTCTTCAAGTTCTTTAGATAGTAGAAGTAGGGGCTCACTATTCTCAGGAAGGGCCTCTTGTGCCTCCATCACCCTCCTGTCAGCACTGGCCAAGTAAATGAGGAACCTTCTTGTCCTGTCCCACAGTGACACCTCCTAGCAGCCTCCCAGAGCCAAAGGTAGGACAGGCTCCTTCTCAGGCTGCTGGAGCTAGACAGGACTCTCTAGACTCAACATCCTGAAAATTCCTTGTTCTGGGCCTCCAGGGAGCCTGGTATATATCCCTAGCTCTGGGCTGGAAAATGACTGTTTCCAGCCTTGTGCAGAAGAAGAGCATGAGAAGAGAGACATATGCACAGTGCTCAGGGAAAAGATGGCTTTTACGCTCTTTGGTAGAGCCTTATCCAGAACAGCAGAAGGACTCAGCACTTCCTGACCTTGCCCACTTTTTCCATCCTCCATCACCCCACATCACCAGCATGGCCCATGGCCCAGTATAAACATTACAGGCACACCAGCGTGGGGAAGCCTCCTGAATTATTTTCCTGGAGCCTGTGAAATAAAAACTGTCTAACCACATAATGATGCCCCCTAACTGTAGGCACGAGTGATGCCATCAAGACTGCATCCAGGTATAAGCCCTTTCCTGGGGCATCCCACAGGCATGGCAGGTGCCCAGCAGCAGTGCCATGCTGACATTGATTGCTTCTCACCTTCAGTGACAGGCATTCTATGCAGATTTGCTCTGCTCCTAACACATGACATAAAGATGGGGAGAAATTCCTGCCAGAAATATCCTCCCTGGGAATCCAGTCCCCAGCAGGGTGATTCTCTTCTGTCCTCCCACTGTCCCCACAAGACATAAGAAATGCACCGGAGGAGTGCTGGACCGGCCCCTGTGTAGGAGGCTCTGATCCTGTGCTCTTGAAAACTTGATAGGAAAAAGTGGCTCAACTCTTCTCCAGACGGGCTTTATTCACATCTGTGGATATTGTACGTATCTTTGAAAGTCATGCACAAACTACTGGATTAAAATAATTTGACTGTAAATAAATTGCATTTGTGAGTTGTCATGACCTAGAGAAATGGATGCTCATCAGAAGTAAGGGAGGCAGGGGCAATAATAGGTAGGGACTAAAAGGGACTTGGTAATCATGACACATCATCTTATCTGCTGAAAAAATCAACTGGCTTTAGCTGGGAAGACAGGCCACCTTGCTTTACCCAGAAAAAGAATATAAATTATGTGTTCAATAAATAGCCAAATGCCTTGTCATCTAATTAGTGATGTGCATGAATAGATGAATGAGATTTCTGCTGTCCCTATCTACTATTCAGTGAAAGCACAGTCAAGGTAACAGGCTTGATATTGGCAGGGAAAGAAGACCCTGTTGAGCACAACTCTCTTTTGGTGCTGTGAAGAGACATAAGAGGTGTGGAATAAGTGGAAGGCCCTGCAATGTCCCCTGTGTGTCTCTCCCCCAGCTCTATCTCCATCAAAAGCACATGCCAGGAGGAGAAGAGAACAGGGGCCACCATGCAGGGATGGTCCAGGCCCCAGGAACTCAACAGGCTATGCAAGAAGTGGGGTGATGGGAGTTACCAGTTCCCACAGTGTGGATAGCCACTTTTGTCTGAGCTACTCCAGCCAGCCCAGGCACCACCAGCCAACATCATCCCACCACTCCCTGTTGATTCATTTTCGCAAGACATCACTAGGTGGGAGTTTCAAATGGTCCAGAAGATTCATCATGGCACAGGAATACTGCTCCCTGCTTTGCATGTATTTGAGGTTGCACAGGAAATCTTGTTGGCCTCCTAGGATGGATCAGTGATCCTCTGACATGTTGCAACTTGCTTGTGTCCAGCCCTTCTGCCCAGATGTGGAATCTTCCTTCCCAGCCTTGTTGACTTCCCCACCCTAGAAATCATAGAGTCATAGAATCATAGTTAGATTCAGGTTGGAAAAGACCTCTAGGATCACCTAGTCTAACCTTCTTCGAACATCTCCCTATCCCTTAGACCATGTCTTGAAGTGCCACATCTACCCGTTTTTTGAACACCTCCAGGGATGATGACTCCACCACCTCGCTGGGCAGCCTGTTCTAATGGCTAACACTCTTTCAGTGAAGAACTTCTTCCTGATATCCAATCTAAACCTTCCCTGGCGCAACTTGAGGCCATTACCTCTTGTTCTGTCATTAGTTACTTGGGAGAAGAGACCAGCACCAGCCTCACTACAACCTCCTTTTAGGTAGCTGTAGAGAGAAATGACATCTCCCCTCAGCCTCCTCTTCTCCAAATTAAACAATTCCTGTTCCCTCAGGAACTCTTCATATGACATTTTCTCCAGACCTCTCACCAGCTTTGTTGTTCTTCTCTGCACCTGCTGAAGCACCTCAATGTCCTTCTTGTACTGTGGGGACCAAAACTGGACAAAGTACTCAAGGTGCAGTCTCACGAGTGCCAAGTACAGGGGCGCAATCACCTCCCTACTCCTGCTGGTCACACCATTTCTGACAGAGGCCAGGATGTTGTTGGCCTTCTTGGCCACCTGGGCATACTGCTGGCTCATGTTCAGCTAGCTGTCCACCAGAAATGTCCCCAACGACTGAAAAAAAGGTAAATTTTATACAGCAGGATCCAAAGAAGTACAAGACAGACAAACTAATCTCATTCCCCAGGAAAATTATGGACTAGAGAGGTGGAATAAAAGTGAGTGGAAAACTGACTGGACCAGTGCGCTCAAAGGGTAGTCACCAACAGTTTGAGGTCTAACTGGTGACTGGTTATGAGTGGTGTAACCCTCATGACAGGGGGTCAATGACATGCCAGCTGCTATTCCATCTTCAGCAAGGACCCAGATGACAGGGATGGACTGCATCTTCATTAAATTTGTAGAAGGAGCAGTTGTCTATGCTGGAAGGCAGAGCTATTGTTCAGAGAGATCAAAATCCAAGAGTGTCCTGACAAGAACCTCAGAAAATTCAGCAAAGACAAAACCAGAGTCCTGTACTGGAACAGGGCAACCCATTGCAACAGTACAGGCTGGACTTGCACTAGCAGGGCAGCAGCTCTGCAGAACAGGACCTGCAGGTCCTGCTGGACAGAAGGCACCAGTGAGATGTGGTGGTAATTAAGGTAACATATGTGCTGCATTACCAACAGGGTAGCCAACAGGTCCAAGGAAGTGATTTTTTCTAAATATTGCATCTTCTTCTGGGGCTCCAGTAGAAGGAAGGTGTGAACAAAGTGGATAGATAATCATCCTGTCTAGATGATCAGCTGGTTCACATGATTCTTTATCATTCCAATAGCAATTACATCAGCTCTGTTTTATGGTAATTTTAAGCTTGATTCCAAACCACCAATGGAAAATGTGAATAGTTGACGAAGTACCAAGCCCTGAGGAATCCTATTAGAAACACTCATCGTATGACTTCATATAGGAAACTACTTGGAGAGCTGCAAGCCAGATTTTAATCCATTTAACCTGTGTTCCTCCCAAGAGCAGTTTATGCACAGTCTTCCTGGAATGCTACTGAAGAGGTTATTTTTTATTCAGTTTTTAATACTGATGCCATTACAGTTTGTTCCCCAGGAATTAAATCCATGAATCCACAGATATTTCTGTTGTTGTTCCTAACAGCCATTCTGAATCATTACACATCTGGTGAGAAATCTCCTAACATTTCCACGCTATAAATGTGCCTTATTTTTCATACAGTCAAATTTCAAAAAGGTAAAAAAACCAAAAAGAAAACTACGTGGAGAGAATCACATTTAACTTTCACACTTTACCATTGCCAAACACTTTCCACCTCCAACTTCCTTACAGAATACAAATTAAACCTTTTTTTTTTTTTTTTTCCCCCCTCTTTACTTCATTATTTGCATGACCTTCAGTGAAGTCAGGGACAGTTCTAGGAATAAGGCTTAACTAACTTAAGCTTCCAAACTACATATTAACATGTTAACACTGAGCTCTGTGTGTCAATGTAGGACAGTTGTTCTTTTCGGATCAACAAATAGCAAATGCTTCCATATGAAAAGAGAATTCCCACCCACAGAAACTGAATTCAGCTTTCTTACAAAGTAAACAATAGAGAATTAATATGCCTCTCAGAGGCAGAGTTAGAATAAAAACAACCACACCCCAAATCCAAATGAGAGTCTCAGTTAGATATTTACAGTGCTTCTTTTCTAAGACAGAGCATATTCGTCTACTAAGAAGGCGAGCAGCAGAAATAAATTTATTCACGATTTTTAAAACTTACAGAAAGAACCTATTTAATAACAGGGTGTTTATGCCAATCCACTGCGTGTAATTTTTTGAAGAGTAAGCATCTAAAAGTAAGGAAGAAATTCAACTTTACTGACATTCACAGAAGGAACAGCGACAAAAGCTTTTTAAGAGAAACAAGTCCACTAGCTAAAAAGTGTAAGAACCATTAGAATTTCTGAATTTATTTGAAATACCTTAGTTTTCATTTCTAGATTAATTAGCTTATTTAGTATTTATACAGTGTTGAATGCTCTGGAACAATTTTGCTGCTTCTAGGATTCTAAAGGGCAATCAGAATGTCAGCCAACTGAATTTATTTTAATATTAATGTAAGATTATTTTAAAGCTGCCTTGCCTCTGCTTTTTGAAAGACAAATTTAAGCGGTATGTAATATCAGCTGCCTTATCCACATGCTGTAATTCTTAGTTTGCGATCACCAAGAATACTTTGTCAAATAGACTACATCACAGATACTGAAGAAAAGAAAATAATCAGAAATAACATAAGAAACTCAAGCTGTTGAGCAACACATGACAGAGTTTTCCAAATATTTTTGGTTTCTCAGTTCAAATTTCCTCTGGGATCGGCAAATAGCTCTATTTTTTAAATTGTAGTTAGGATTATCTAAACGTTGTACAAATCGAAGACAAAGGCTTTTGATATTCAAAAAGCTTGTCTGTTTGGAATGGGTGAGGCTTAAATGGGGAAGGAGGCATTTCATTATGGAAAATGCTTGTAAGATTTACCGGCAGATTCACAGATCTTTTAAAGCCAGCAAGACCCATTACCATCTAATCACACCTAAATAACACATAGCAAAGAACTTCACCGTGTATCTACTCCATGAAGACCATTCCTCCTGCTTGAATTACCCTTTACTTTTTGAAGAACACTGAAGTAATGTTTTACACGTTCAAAATGATGGAGAATTCACCAAATCTGCAAGCCACTCCTGTACCTCACTAACTTGACTGGAAGAAGGTGTTTGCTTTCCTCCACTTTGAATTTGTTTAGGCTCAGATTAAATGAATTGCTAATGGACTAGTTTTTTTAAAAAGGAAGAAAGGTGCTGTAATTAGACAAATCGCTTCCCAGCCTAATATGTACGCTGTAGTTGAGTCACCACTTAACACAGTTCTGCATAAATGGAGAGAGATTTAACGTCTCCTGTTTCCCACTGTAAGGTATGATTTGATTTCTAGACTTTCAAATCTTCCTGTAGGTCTTCTGTGATCCTGCTCTCACTAAAATGTCACTAATATCGAGTGAAGTAAAACCACTTAGTACTACCTGCTAGCAATTGCAGCATTTGACCTTGATTGCGTCAACCTTTCTCTTCTCAGTACTTCTATTATTCTCTGATATATTACTCTCAAAACATATTACTGAACAGTGGGAGTTCATAGTTAAGGTAGACTTCAGCAAGTTGATTCAGAAGAAGTCTTCATTTTTGTCAAATTAAGTATGAATGAGCAATTTTCAAGTATTTGCTACAATCATGAATTATTTTGCGCTAAAGATGACATATTATTCTTAACTTGACTTACAGAAGCCCTCTAAAACTACCAGTAAAATCTGTGTTCAGGCACTGTGACTACTCATGCAACTCCATCCCTCTCTCCATCAGTACTCCCCCAGCTCAATATTTGCATGGTCTGTGTCTAGTCTACGTGAAACAAAAAAACTTGCAGTTCTGATGCTTCCTGTTAATTATTAGAAGTAGCCCAACTCTCCAATATGCCAAAGCAAGACTCTAGCCGAAGCAGAATACAAGTGGAAAGAACTCTATGTAAAGTATGGTTAAGCTTGTCTAGTACTGAAATAGCACAACTAATAAGAAAACATACCACAATTTACAGACTAATACTTTCATTAAATGACTAGTCTCAAAAACTTTTTTAACTTTATTAAAAGCAGAAAAGGTCATATGAAAGGCTAACATAACTAAGATATTATGTTAAACTATGAGCCTTTTAAGGTATCCACCTTCATAAAAAGTTGCAGCATATTAAATTTATTTAGAGTAATTTCTAATTTCAAAAGCCTATTTTTATGGGACAATGCCAAATTAGAGCATAGATTAATTATTTTACAGATTTATACACACAGTTCTTTCTGCAATCAAGATTTTAAATGGTTCTAATAGCTGTAGCACTTATAGGAGTTTCTTTAAGTGCCAAGCAATTATAATTGTTCTCTTAGCATACTGGTTTAACTTAATACCTCCCAAGTTGCAGAAAATTTGACTTCTGCAGTGGAACACACTCATTCATACTTCCTTTCAGAATGATAAAATAAGATATTTAAAAGGAAAGGAATGACCTGGAAAAAGCAATACAATATTGCTAATTATCACACAACACTGCTGGTATATCTCAAACTTAACTGAAATCAAGACTCAGGCAAGACACAGGTGTACACCATAAGCCTCTGTCTCCTCATTCCCACAAAAAAATAAATCAAGCCCATAGTGCCTGGTGCTGGTGGTGTGCTTCATTGCATGCCCAGAGCAGTAGAACTCAGCAAGTACAAAAATGTATCAGCTGTGGAGCAACTAAAATTATCTAGGTATTTATAATACTATGCATAAAGGGAGTTCTGTGAGTAGTGTTCAGGAGTTTGGTGCAATTTTTTGCTCTGTGACTTAGCAAGAGATATTTCACCGAGTTAGTCATTCATCAAATAACTGAAGCTCTCCATGTGATAACCTGTGCTAGAATCACATCATAGAATCATAGAATGGTTTGGGTTGGAAGTGACCCTAAAGATCACCTAGCTCCAACTGCCCTGGCACAGGCAGGGACACTTCCCAGTAGATCAGGTTGCTCAAAGCCACATCCAACCTAGTCTTGAACACATCCAGTGATGGGACATCCACAACTTTGCTGGGCAACCTGTTCCAGCATTGCACCACCCCCATAGTGAAGAAGTTTTTTCTGATTTCTAATCTAAATCTACCTTCTTCTAGTTTGAAGCTATTAACCCCTCATCCTATTACCACAGGCCCTTGTAAAATGTCCGTCCCCAGCTTTCTTGTAGGCTCCCTTCAGATACTGGAAGACAGCATAAGGTCTCCCTGGAGCCTTCTCTTCTCCAGGCTGAACAATCCCAGCTCTCTCAGCATCTTCATGGCCCTCCTGTGGACCTGCTCTAATGGGTCCATGTGTTTCTTATGTTGGGGGACTCCAGGCGGGGTCTCACCAGAGTGGAGTAGAGGGAGACAATCACCTCTCTCAACCTGATGATCACACCTCTTTTGATGCAGCCTAGGTTACAGTTAGCTTGTAGGCTGCAAATGCACATTGTTGGCTCATGTTGAGCTTCTCATCAACCAACATACCCAAGTCCTTCTTCTCAGGGTTGCTCTCAACCCATCCTCCACCCAGCCTGCATTTGTGCTTAGGATTGCCTCGACCCATGTGCAGGACCTTGCACTTGGCCTTGTTAAACTTCATGATGTTGGCATGGGCCCATGCCTCAAGACCCCTCTAGATGGCATCCCTTCCCTCCAGTGTGTCAACTATACCATACAGCTTCCTGCTGTCTGCAGACTTGCTGAGGGTGATCACATCTCAGGTCACAAATCACACAAATGCTTTGTATTAAAGTGACGAAGTTAAGTTTAGTATCTTTTTTTAAGGAAACCTTTTTCTCCTTCTCTTATCTTGTAGTAAGGTCTTTGGCAAGTGCAACATCCCTTACCCATGCACAATCAAATCAAAGGCTTTTCAGCATTTGCCCTTGAAGTCCTAGACCACATGAATCTGGTTTTTCCTCTTTACTTTTGGCAATAAAAAGAAGTTTATAAACTGGATCCAACGAGTCTGCCCAAGTCTGCAAACAGGTATGCTGAGCGGCAAAGCTTCATGCACCGCTTCCAAAGCAGAGTATCATTTCCAAACAGTGATATAGCCAAGAGTGAACCACTTATAATTTGGGAAAAGTTTACCCAGTTCTTCATGCTCGTCTGGCTACTTCAAGTCGAGGAGTTTTCCCATTACACCACTTTCTCAAGCATGCCTCTGGATGACCCCAAGCAGAGGAGCAGGCTTGGTCAAGCATGCTGGGAGGCTTGCACTGGAGTTTGGTGCTACAAGGGATGATAGGGATGGGGAGATGAAGGGGCAGTATGCTCCAGAAAAGGGGTGGAACTGAAGGATTTAACCTCTTACGTAATAAGAAAGGCAATCATGCATGTCAAAGTCTGATGTCTAAGGCCAAAATACATCTTATTTTAGATGAAGGCAATAAAGAAGCACTATGAAAACATAAAAATGAGATAAATGATATATGACAGTATTTGTTTGCCACCTCTGAGAAAATGACTAATAAATTGGGTTAGCAATGAATTTTTGATTTCTGAAAAAACATTAAAGTTAGATGAACTACTGGTTTATTAGTTGCTGGAAGAATTATTCTTCCTCTTGTGTAATGTAACAAAAAAGCAAGACATCATCACTCTGGAGACAGAGACACAAACCACCAGCAAGGTTCAGAGTGACATTGTAAAAAAGAGTTTCACCTTTAGGTCACTGGTTGAATTTTAAATAGAGGAGTTGCCACATGCCTTTTGGGAGTTGTTTGATGTCCTGGGTCAGCCTGATCTCAAATACAGCTCAGATCCTAACAGACAAGTGTTTCCATCATGAGCAGTGCAGCAATAGATAACCACCCTGATGAGCCTGGCAGAAAGGAGCATCCTTGAACCAGCTCTCCTGGAAATACTGTGTCACAACACCCCTTCCTCTGCAAAAACAGGAAAGCACCTGCTTTCCTCTCCCCTAACACCTAAAGCTGAACTAATGTGCACTGGACACCATAACAGAAATAGCATAATTTCATTCCTCCTCAGTTTCTGAAGGTTTGCAGGAAAGGCTGACTCAGCTCTGGTGCTACCTTAGGAACTGGTCTAAATCATGTTTGAAGCAACCCTGTGACCATCAGATATCTCGCTTTTTCAACAAAAATATCTGATTGCTGCTCTAGCAAGGCTTGCTTAATGGCTTTTTAACCCTTTCAGAAACTGAAGAAGCCTGTTGTGAAAAAGCATGTGAAGAAACCAAACAAATAAACCCAGCCAACCTGTCTCCCCACCTATGTTTGCAAATTCTGGCCAAACTTGGTTAGAACTTAATGCTGGGAAGGAACAGCTTTATGTGCCACAGTGTAGACATATGTCTAACTAAAAACAAATACGTACTTGAATCCTTAAAAAGAAAGCTGAGGAAGATAACTGCATAATTAATAAAGGAGCAGTCTTAGGACTGTAAAACCACAGCATAAAATATCACACCGCAAAACCCCCATTTCATTTTATTTATGCTTTATGAAAAAGAAAAACAAATGTTACACAAATATTTCCAGTAGCTGAAAACTGGCTATCATTAGAAAAACATAGCTACAGACATTCCTCATTGCTGGGCTGAACTGTTCTCAAAATAATCCAATGTAAAGGCCACTGACAGAAGTAGTTCTAATACTCCGCAGTCACAAAGCATTAAGCTGCTGTGTTTGGTGCAGATCATCTTGCTTGTGCTTTAGAAGTAGTAATTAAGCTTCAGACCAGAGTTTGCAAAGCGTGGAATTCTCCCAGGCCCTCTCATCCTAAAATCTCAGAACGGTCACCATTGTTTTCTTGGAAATATGTTTAAGAAACATCAGAAATACCATTTCACTGCATGCCCATAAAAAATAAACACATTGGAAAGAGACAGAGTAAGGAGCCAGAGTCACTTCGCCTGTCCCAGGAGCAGCTACGAACAGTTCTGGAAAACACACACACTGTTGCCCTCTGTGGATCCCTCAAATCAAAAGGAGCAGGAGGAGCAGAATTTTAATAGCATCTAAAAAGGTGAATCCCAGAATCTATTTAACACTGAAAAGGAGAATAATTCTAGAGAAATGATGTCAGAAACCATTCTTACTGTTCAAAAGTACACCGTATTTTCTCTCACTGTTGCAGAAACAAAGCCACCAAGTGTATTTTCAAGAAAACATTTAAATAAAATTGATGAAGTGTCAACACTTGACTGCTTGTTTAAATTGGACAAAATCATAAAAGCTGTTACAGTGTGTTTGATTTGTTCCAATGTTATTATATACCATAAGGGCTCATTCGAGCAGTGAGAATACTGCAGACAAGGCGTGAAGATTACAAGATGTCTTAGACTCCTTCCTGGTACAGTATGAAATACAATCTAAAGCAGCCGAAATTCTTTTTGTGGAGCTACTTCCCTCCCACTGGGGTTTAATGGGGAAAAAAAGAATCACTGTTCTTTTGTGCTGCAAGAACACTTTGTTATTTGCTTAACAGGAAGTTACATGAATCAAAGTTTCAGACAGAAGAAAACCCCACCATCAATGAATGTGCCAAATTTTTAATAGGAAAGCAAATCAGATTTATTTAAAAACTGAGGTCTTGGTTTTAGTGTATTTTTTTTTTCCCAAAGTTGAGCTTATAGTTTACAATATTTTTCATAGTTTATGCTTTCTGAGGAGTACGGATGACTATGGGAGAGTGCTCCTGTTTCTGCCCTGCCCCTGCTGAGTGCACTTTACACACCTTAGCCCAGGTGACTACTCAAGAGGACCATGGCAAGCTGTAGCTGTTTATGCTCCATGTGTACCTCAGCGGATGAAAAGTTGTGTGCAAGGGTTCATTACACACTGCCATCGCAAGCACCACTCACATTATCAACTGAAAACAAGGCATTTGAATGTTAAATTTTTCTCTCTTCTTCCACAATCTGTTGCATTCAGACGGCAAGCACAATGGAAGTCCCCAGGGACCATCTTTAATACTCCCAACACCTTACCTAGAAAATTATTCTGATATGCTTGTGTTTTCTAAACACAGGCTGAGTGGTGAGTTCTCATACTCCAGCTGCAACAGGCATGTTGGTCTGAAATTCTGGACCAGATGTGATTGCATGGGCACTTCCAGGCAGTGGAGGACGATGCATGGCTACAGCCTCTCAGCAGTGCTCAGCTCAGCACGTGGTCCTAACTAACAGTCACATAAGGTGCACCCACAGAGCCTAGGAACAACTGTGTCACAGCTGCATGACACTGCACTGAATAGCTTGCACTTCACCTGGAAAGCAGCACACCAGCTGAAGACGAATCCCTAGCTGTTTAACAATATCCGTTCATCCATACTTCTTGCCCAGGATAGATATTTTGCTTTGAAAATTAGACATCCATACATTTATCCAGGCAGACAACTTTATGGTATCTATATGGTTCTAGCCATAAATAAGAAGCATATATTCCATGACCCACTGCATCTTCCACAAGACCAGTTTAAAAACTAAGGCAGTTAAACATTAAGAGAGTCTAAGCATATAGTAGCTACTAGTAAAACTAGTATGAGAAATGTGGCAGCCTCCTTCAGCCATAAAATGCCAGAGAAAAAGAACCTTAAAATTTTTAAATTGATCATAAGTTTTTTAACATCAGCGTTATGAAACTCTTCTTTCTACTATTATTCAAGTCAGGAAACTACCATGTAAATTCACTAAGGCTTCACCCAGGCTGGCCTCTAACTGGGACTCTTGTGCTCTGCAAGCCACCATGCTAGTGTGGAGTCTCCTGCATGGGCCGGGAGCTGCCAGCGGTGGATCTCTCTCACACCTTGCAAACCTCTTTGCCAACAAGTTGCTCCTCACTGGGAGCCAGATACAATACTACAAGCAAACCCCCAAACCACTACAAACTTTGCAGAATTTTACCCCTTTAGCATACCTTAATGCCCCATAACCTTTTAAATGTCACGTCTGAAAAATATTGTTTCTTCAGCATATAAAACGGGGACAAAAAGCCCTGTTTCAAAGTTAAAATATTAATAATAATTAAAAAAAAACGTGTTCTGCATTGGAGAATTCCTCTCTGCCTTACTTTACTATTTATAAAGCACTGGTCTGGGATTAATTATTATAAATCCTTAAAGCCGAAAAGGAGATTTTAGGCATATTATGCTATGTATAACCTGCACCATTATCAAACTGCAGCTCAAAATGCACTTTATGTCCTATTTCTGTTGGTCACCTTTCAACATTTTCACATTTTACCTACAGTAAATTTTGCTCCTCGAGAGAAAGCATTTCTTACTATCTTCAAAACACCAGACCACTCATCCAACATGCCACAGCATGGGAGGACTCACCAGGCACCCCATCTCTCATCCAGTAGCTGATGTCGGTTCCATCTGCGTCATCGTAAACATCCGTAACATTGATCGGCTGCAGCAGAGTCATGATCTCTTTCACGATGTCCCGAGCTTTAGCATTCCCAGTAAAACCCAGCCCAGACGGCTTGAAGGTGCCCTCATCAGACTCCATGACTATATCGAAGTTGGAGATATTTTCCTAAACGTGTAAGGAAAGAAGGTATTTACTTGTGACTGCTATTTTAACTGGCTCCATATACTGGATTCAAGATGTCAGTGCAAGCATACCACAACAAATGTATTTAATAAGCAGAGAAATGTTTCCTGTGATCATGTGTATATAAGCATAAATAATCAGACCTAATCTTTCTGTACGAAAATGCTGAAACAGTTCAAGTTCTGTTCTGAGGCATCAATATTCTGTAGGAGTCACAACATGACTGGCCTGCTGTCCCCAAATACTTGCTTTAAAACTTCCAAAGTGTCACCTAGACAGGCAAGCCATTACCACCATATTTCAGCTTTCACTTGCAGCTCTTGCTTTCTTCTCAGACCTGAAACTCAAAACTTCTGTTGCAGGGGGAAGGGTATGCAGTCTGTCTGGCTTTAAAACTAGATGCAATCAAAGCTTGATTAGACTGTGAAGGACTTCCCATTTTAAAAAAACCAAACAGCTGCTGCCTCATCAGAAACACATTATTTTCAATATACCATGTAGTCAACTCTGACTTCGGTTGGAGGAATGAAATGCCATGGTTCATCCCGACCTGAAGGAATAATGCCTGTTTTAATGCAATTTTGTGCTTCCAAGGTAGGTCCTTACAGGAAACATGAAATCTTAAGATTCTGTGTACAAACAGCATAATAACATTTGCTTCTAGTGTACACTTGGAAAATTCTTTTTAGCTAGAAGAAGAAAAATCAGCATCCAGAGTCCTTTATTTGCTTCCCATACACTCAGAACACTCAGTCACAAAGGTTTAATTGGAATGAAACACTTAGGGCCTTTATGTGAAGGAAAGTCTCGCTGTTTTTGAGAGGCATGCAACTTTTTTTGCAAAATAATCCAGTCTGCGGCCAGGTCAGCCAGCAAAAAGCTATACTTCAAACTATCTTGTATGTGACTGAGAGAACTTACTGCAGGTTTTATTCTTATGCCCAGATCTCATTCCAGAATTTTATGGCTGTCATGGGTCATTACAAGAAAATTGTTACAAGAGACATGTGATAGCGGTGAGTAACAGATCTATGTCATTAAAAGCTTACATAAGCCTACAATTCAGCAAAGAATTCTTTCACATTTCTCTGGACATAAAATCAAATACGAACTCTGTTTCAGACTCTACATTCCCAAAAACTTTTCTCTTTTGAGTGAAACAAGTTCTAACATAGCAGAGGTATTCACTTCTAACTTAGAAATATATCCAGTAGTTTATAAAATGTAATCTTTGCATACGATGAAGCAACTGCAGATGTTATAATACCTTAAAATAACTGATCTACTTATCCAGCTTCTGGAAATCAAGGTGGAAAAAAGCAACACTGTCATCAAATTGGTAATCACTCTTTTTGTACAATGAAAAAAATCTTCATCTTATAAAAAATTAAATGTAAAGAATTAGGATACCCGTGGTGTCTAGGCCTATCATCGAATTCAGTATTACAGGTCACAAGCCTCAACAAGAAATCACAATTACAAATCCTCTGAACACAGTGAGAAAGAAGCATGCCAAGAAAAACACACTGTGTGGTAAAAGGGACCAATGATGCTCCAAAGTCACAGGTTCAACAGAAAGAATATCTCAGAATGTAAATCCTTGTAAATAAAAATGTAGATCTAAAGCCCAAGGAGCAAGACTTAGGAAAGACAATACACATTTTGTATGCTGGTGAATTGCCAACAAAAGCGAACTTAATTATAGTGAGCCCTGCATAAATACCACCGTGGAAATCATTCAGAAATGGCCTAGTTGGCTGAGTCTTCAAAGCAGGACTTTTGCTCATTTTTAGAGAAGCTGCAATGAGTAGAAGCAATAAAGCAGGTGAAAGAAACTACTCAGGGCAGTGAGGTGAGGAGAAAAGCAAGCACAGGAACAGCGTGGATGCCAAGAAATCTCACCTACCACTCCAAGGAACAGAATTCGTAAGTTCCAAAACTTCATAAACTGCTACTATAGCAGCATTCCTGAAGTCTTGAGTTCTATTTTCTTGCATAAATGTTTGCACGTGTTTTTAATATGAAACTGGGAAAACAAACTACCCACAATACATTACACCATATTCTTGCTCTGTAAAATAGCTGTTCAGTTTTGAGAATGTGCTGGAGTGGCATGAAAGCAGGACGCCCTGGAGGAAGAAACTAGACTCACTGAGAGTCAAAAAAGAAACAGATCACAACTACTTCAAGTACCCTGTGTCCTTAAGAAAGGTTTTTCCCTACTTCCACTTGGGAGATTGGATTAATTGTACAACTATTCACTGTTGAGTTTGAAAGTTGCAATCTCAAAAAAAAAGGGGCTAAGCTGGTTTCACCATACTCATTTTTGCATCTTGATACTGTGTCATTTCTCTTAGCGCATACCAGAAAATTAGATCTTGTTGGAGTAACCTGCTGCCTAATTCTCTGAACATCAATATAGACTTTCATAGCTTTGGCTTCCTATAGCTTGTTATTTTCACTGAATATGCAAACAGGCATGATCCTTGCCAATACTTCTCCTATTTTTAATTTATTTAATTCCTTTTATTTCTGTTTTCTCTGCAAACAATCTATTTTTATGTGTTAAGCAAACGTAAAAATGTAAGTGCTTCTCATCTCTAAAGCAAACACTTGAAAACATGAAATTAAAGTAAAATCTTTTCAATTAAGAGAACAAACCCTTGTCATATGCATGACTGGTCCTTCTATTGGTAGGAAATGTGTCCCATCTAGTGCCAACACTGGCAATCCGAAGCAGGTATACCCTATAGGTAGCTACTTATTCAGTCAAAATCCCAATTTTACCAGCCTTACTAAATATTAAACTAGACTCCAACATCTCATGACTGATCTACTGAGTCACTGAAGGCAATTCCTCTTACATAGCTAAGGCAGTGAGATACCTGAAAGGATAAGGGAAGGAACAACCGTCCTAAAAGCCTTCAGTAATTTGGGGCTATTTAAAATAAAGTGTTATTACTTGTCCAATAGCTCATTCACTTGTTTTCTCTTTCAATTCCACTGAGAAAAATAACCACTTTACAGGGAAAATACTGAAGTCTATAATGGCAAAGCGCTGTCCTTGACTAATGGTTAATTTGTTCCAGTAATAAGGAACATTAGTTAATTCAACAGTGCATTTTCAGCTTTCTGTTATTGATTTACACTTAACTTTAGGAGGTACCAACACTTGTATTCTTGTTTTCCAGTATTTCACTCAGAGCAGCTGGGATCCAAGTAAAGCACAGCGACAACCATGTGGCAGAACTTACAGTGAAACGACGGTCAACCCACTTGCAGTACTAAAAGTGTGTTTAAATCAATGCCTAGCTTGTTAGGCTGGCAACTATGACTACAAGAAAGACAAGAGAAAACACTGAAAACACCTAAGTGCATGCAACAGCTGGAAAAGAAAAAAATAAAATAAATAATATCCTCTAAGTATTTAATAATATATAAACATGGTGTAGTGTAATTCTGAGTTGCTGTTTAGGATCAAGATTATTTAATGAAGCAAAATGGCATAAATGGAAACTAGCGAAAAAAGCATCAGAACAGCTGTTAGGAAGCAGATATGCACCAGCATCAAGGCATAATAGCCACGAGCCACAAGCGTGAGCATAATACTCACACTCTTTTTGAATAAAGACAGGGAAAATCAGGAACATTGTGAGTTACAAATTTTTGCAAATTACCCTATCATTATATGGGACAAAGCTGCTGTAAAGCTGAAGATTAGCACAACTTTTGATAGATGACAAGGTATGAGTAAGGCTCATACTTCCATTAAAATATGAAAAATTTTTCTGCCATATTTTGTGGAAGTCTGTAAAAAAAGTCCACAAATTTTATGGGTTTTACTTTACCAGAGTTCTGGAATTCTGACCTCGAGACGCCAATGACAAAATAACTTCAACAGCCCCGGAGCAGGATTTATTAGGATTTCACTCAGTAAAAACATACTACTAGCATCTCTTGCCTTGTACAATACCACTACTGTTGTCTCTGCAACCACTTCCCAGCACTCACAGAGATGAACATTCAGTATTGTAACTTTTCGGAGATGACAGACAGCAGCAGGCTAAGTAAGGTATGCATCAGATGACCTGAGGCCTTGTCTTGGGAGGCTTTTTGTTTGACAAAGAGGTATATCAAAGAGAAATGTTAGCCCGAAGCAACAACAAGAAGACCAGAGGCTTCATTACATATACTTTTTTCTCCCCTCATGGAGACAGCATAAGAGTAAACAAAGAAAAAAAACTTTAAAACTCTACTGGAGGGCACGCAGGTACCATTGTTAAAGGTTGTAGGAGAATCTGTGCTTAATAGTTGCAACATGAGGTCCTCCAGAATTACTGAACCATGTTCCTCCTGCTTCTTCCATTCAACTTGGAAAGGAAAGCAGCAGTTGCAATATTTTGCATTTTTGAAGTTATTTACTCTCTCATCTGTATGTAAGAGCCCTACTCAGCAACTGGGTCACACAACACTAAGCACTGTGCAAAGACTTCAGATGTAGTGTCAAGCCCCAAGATCTGGAGCCTGATTTACATTTAGATCCTTTCATTTCATTACCCTCCATCAAGATAAGGAGTCTTTACTGTAAAGGAAAATCAAGCCTTTTTTTCCAGTCTGGGATTAAATCTAATTATTGGCTAACAGTTAAAAGCAGTGAGCACTTCAGCATGTATCTCCTTTGGGAACAAAGGTGCTGGTGATTACCCTGGGAGGCTTCTACCCCATGGTCAAAACTAAGCAGGTGCTCTGGGATGTAATGGTGGGTGGCAACTACCCCTGCACTAATGGAGGCCCCGAAACTCCTGGATGATACTTGGCTTTCAACTCTTGGAGGCTACTTAGAAAAAACATATAAAAGGAAACAACAGATGAGGACCATGAGATGCTCTCCAGAAAAATATTTCATAAAATGAAAGTGCAGTTGCATGAGTGTGGTGGGAGTGTGCTGACTGGGCACCAGGTGCTCACCAAGCTGCTCTATCACCATCCCCCCTTGACCTCACCTTCAGCAGGGAAAGGGGGAAGAAAATAAGATGTGAAAAACCTCACGGGTCAAGATAAAGGCAGTTTAATGAAAACAAAGGAAAGCCAAGCAAAGGCCATGCACGGAAACAAAGGAAAACAAAGATTTATTCTCTACTTCACATCAGCAGATGATGCCTGGCCCCTTCCCAGGAAGCAGGGCTCCAATATGCATAGCAGTTGCTCCAGAAGACAATGGATGCCCCATCTTGTCCTCCTTTATCCTAGCTTTATAGTTGAGCAGGCATCATTTGGTATGGAATATCGCTTTGGTCAATTCGGGTCAGCTTGCCCACCCCACCGGCAGGCGAATGTTGGGAAGAGCCTTGGTGCTGTGTGAGCAATGCTCAGCAGTAGTCACAACACGGCACAAAACCCTGCACCATGAGGTCTGCTATGGGGAAAATCAACTCCAGCTCAGCCAGACCCAGTACAATGAGTAATTTATGTGTCTGAGCTTATTCTGACTGCAGCTGGGCAAATATGGTTTTCCTAAGGATTTATTTGCTGGATGCTATCAGAAACAAGAGACAGCTCTAGACTGAGCTTTTGGTCAACCCAATATGGCAGTTCTTACATCCTCACAAAGCTCTGAACAGCCAATATACTCTATTGCTTTAATTTAATAATTTATTAGATATTTAATAATCAGAAACTATAAGACAAGAAACACTTGAGTGATATAAATACTGCTATTATGCAGGGATATGAGCTAATTATTGGCATAGTAAAATCACTATGCTGCTGCTATTTGTTATTTCTGCAGCAACTTATCCACTTTCTAGCAGTGGCAACCTAAATGACGGATGAGGAAGAAAGACCTGAAATTAAATTGAAAGAAATAATAAATAAGCTAAAAAAGTAAGAGTATTTGTACTTGTCCAGTACTATATTGTCTTCATTTCTTCTCCCTCACCACATTTCCACTGACGTGAGGAGGTAATTTACTATGTCAGCGAAATCCATGTCTGTCTGTGCTGAATTACTGCATTCATATTTCTACTTATTTGTAGCAAACTAAAGTCATAATAAGCCCAGCTATGTAGATGAGTCATACAGGCCATCTTTCATTTAACAAGACATCTTTAAATACCGCTCTTAGTTAACTTGTACTCATTATCATCAGCAAGCAATGTTTGTGCCATGCTATCCTAATTGCCAGAAATTTGCGCAAGTAAATCATTAAAAGGTTAAGTTATTTTTCATGCTAAATATAATGTACGGCATTAATCTACTTTATTTTGTTATTATGAGTAATGTGATGTCCTATAGTCATATCAATTTATAATTGTGCCAGATCACATGGCAGGGGGGAAACAAGAACAACAAACAACAGACGGATGTCATTTCTGCTTAAATTCTCCATGTAAATTACAAACTCTTGTTAAGTTAGACCGGGCTTTGCAGAGCACAACATCCAGATGGAATAGCACCAGCAGAGCAAAAATTGAGACACAACTTTGTCTCAATTTTTTTAAAAGCAAAAGTCATGAAATATCTTTCAAGCAAGACCCAGTCTGCTTTATATTGCCCTATTTGATCCTTAAGCCTGCTACTTTATTTCTGAATATAAATCCTACAAACAACAGCGAAATGCAGACATTCTGGCAAAAGATGAGATGTCCATGAGACAATTTCATGTGTTGCTGATAACACCACCATAGGATGTAGCTCGTTGTCCAACATGGAAATCTACCGAGGTGATGATGTATTTCTCACAAGTGGTGTGCACTAGGCACGGAGCATCCCTCCAGCTCCTCCAAAATGCACTTCTGTCTATGAGAAGCATCTCTTTGCTGTGCTATGCATTCTGGAACATTTCATTCTAGCTTAATCCTGCTGAACACCAGAGTACCAGTGGTAAATCCAGAGTCCTTAGCAGAAACTAAACTGCAACCAGTCACCTCCTTGAAGCTAGGAAAGCAAGCTCTTAGGTACCACTTCCAAATGAGAGAGCTGAGCTACCCCTATAATTTGGAGATATAAGGAGGACCTACATTCTATATGGGTAGTTAAATACACTTCTCAATAATGTTAAAGAGGTTAATTGGAAATAATTGACTGTTCATCAATTAGCCAGAAAACCATAACCACCGTTATGCCATCTCTGACATCTCTATTGCAGGTAAAAATTTATTTAGTTCTGTTCATCACAATGAATTTGATTCAAAGTGAAATTTCCATTTACTTTTTCTGACAGGATGCTTATCATTAAAAACATATTCTTAGGAATTGCTTCTAGGCCTATTTTCATACTATTGTACAGCAGGTGACTTCCTAAACACATTTGCATTCATCTTGTCTTTGCCTTGGATATATTAACCATTGCTGAGAGTAATACTAGTATATTAGTAAAAAGAATAAAAGGTGATGACTTTAGCCAAATTATACATGTACAGCATAATTTTTCAGGGCCCATCCCCACCCACACAAATACATTGCCAAGCCTTATCTCCAAAATTGTTTTATGCAACTGCCCTTTATATCATGATGTACTTTGAAAAGGCAGTTGCTGGCAGGAGAGACAGATGTGACAATACACAGTATTTTTATCCTGATAACCTGTCATACAGTTTGTCACATTTTACATTGTGAAATATTATAGGAGAATACAACAAAGCAGAAATATGTATACCAAAGAATATGTATTTACATTGCCAACATATGTGGACCATTCATCACTCATTCTCAGAAAGTTAGCTGTGTTTGAAAGCTATGGCAGATAGCATCATGAAATACCTGTTTCAGAACAGTTTTGTGACAGAATATCTTAGGTCAAGTGGAACATGTATATGTGTGGCCACATCACTTTCTGTTAAGCGTAAAAATGAATTGTACATTTATGATAACAAACAGAAGATATACTTTCAGGCAGAACTGGAATTACTATTTTCAGTTAGATATTAAGCTGAACATTTTGACAAAAAATAATATGCTAGTCATAAGACTTAAGAAGAAAAGCATTGACAAGTAAATCATCTGAAGACATCATTTACCTTGTGCAACTGATAGTATTGCTTTGCACCTATTCCTCCTTGCTCTTCTGCCGTCCATAGCACCAAGCGCAATGTTCTTTTTGGGCGAAGTCCTAAAACATAATTTTAAATACCATTTTTAGTACTGAATATCCATACACTTGAACGTTTTTGGCATTGCCCTTCACCCTCCAATGGATGAAAAGCCTGGGTTTCCATCCAGTCATCACTGCCTTCACCAAACACAATCTATTTCAAGTGTGGGTTTTGTTGTCAAGATACTTTTTACTTGTCTGGGGAGAAGGACTGAGGTGTGGGGAGAGAGTCCACACAAGGAAAGAGTGGGCTGTTGTGGTGCTGCTACCAGTTCCAATAGCACAAGAGAAGCACATTTCAGGGGCATGCTGTTGCAGTCTGAAAACTGTAACGTAACTACTTTGATAGATTTCTGAGACATATGCTGCTGTCATTGTGGTGGTCTGCAGTAAGTAATGTGTGTCCGCTTTCAGCAGATCCAAATCAAATTTTCATGACAATTACCATTGCTTTGTCATGGTTAATTTATTACAATGAATTGAAAATGAGCTGCTGGATTTTTATGAGAAATGTTTACCCACTTCAAGAATGGAGGGGCTCTGCAATATTAGTTTGCTCTTTATCAGAGAAATGAAAAGCTACAACCTGTACTTTGGAATCTGCATGTATGCACTGTCTTTTAAAACAAGGCAAACACAAGGCCATTTTATATTTTGCTATGATAGCTCAGTAAGAAAGAGAAGTTCTCAGACAGCAGAACTGAATAGGTAGATGGCAGAACTGAATAGGTAGAAGTTGTTGCTTTTTATTTATTTGATTGATTATATTCATAGAATAATAGAATCTTAGAATGGTTTCAGTCTGAAGGGACCTAAATATCATCTAGTTCCAACACCCCTGCCATGGGCAGGTACACCTTCCATTAGACCAGGTTGCCCAAAGCACTGTCCAACCTGGCCTTGAAGACCTCCAGGGAATGATCATCTGCAACTTTTCTGGGCAACCTGTTCCTGTGCCTCACCACCCTCACAGTAAAGAATTTCTTCATTTATCTAATCCAAATCTACCTTCTTTCAGTTTAAAACTGCTACCCCTTGTCCTATCACTACACGCTCTGTAAAAACGTCCCTCTCCAGCTTTCTTGTAAGCCCCCCTTAGCTACTAGAAGGCTGCTATGAAGTTTTCTCAGAGCCTTCTCTTCTTCAGGATGGACAACCCCAACTCTCTCAGCCAGTCCTCATAGGAGAGGTGTTCCAGCACCCTGATCATCTTTGTGGCCCTCCTCTGGACTTGCTCCAACAGGTCCAAATGTATTCATAACAAACACATTTGAGAGATCAAACCTGAGAGCAGAGAAGAGCAAACAGATCAAGAATAAACAGTCTTCTTTGTGCAGTGTAATGCCAATTATGTTTGAGCAAAAGTCAAGCCTCCAAAACCACTTAAAAAAAAAGAGAACAGTGAAGAGACTATCACAAGCGATAAAGCATAAATTACTACAGACACTTCTGTGCTGAGGTGAAATAACATCAGTATCACTGTCAAAACTTGTTTTGTTTCCTACCTGAAATGGATGAAACGTACAAACAAACCTGACCTCCCCTTTTTTTTTTTCTCTCAGCACAACATAAATCAACTGAAGATTTTGTTCTGAAACCTATATGGTAGCAATCCTCATAACTGAAAAGCAGATTATACAAGGATTACTCAAAAATAACCACCTTGGATTTTCCACTACTTCATAATGAAGTGCAAGCAAGTGGTTTAAAGGTGTATTTTCTAAATGTTGATCTACTGACTGTAAACAGAAAGGTCACCAAACCTCATTATTTTAAAGACAATCCTCCTGCACACATCCCAGTGGATTCTCTGCTCTTCTCGCAGGTCATGGCAGTGCAGGATTAGCCTCCTTCACTCTTCAAATCACCCAGAAGGCCAATAAGGTAAAATTAAGATAATAAAATAGTGATCAAGCTGAAGTCAGAAAGATTTCAGATGCAAAATAATGACAAGTATGTCAATATCTTGGTTAGAAGAGGTGGCTTTAATGAAGAAAAGGTGCCAGGTATAAAGCATAGAGCAGCTGGTCCTGTAGCACTGTTCCAAGGGCACTGCAGTTTAAGTGGAAAATAGAGGTGTGTTTGTCCTATCATAACATACAAAGCACTGATGCACAGGCTCCAGCTCACCACACCAAGGCTGTGAAAGCAGCTTTGGTGGGAGACACCTGAGACAGGGGAGCAGCATCTGCTGCCTCCTCCCAGGCAAAAATCAAGATGTTTTATTCTGCCACTGCTGCCTAAGGGGGACTCCAGTCAGTAATCAGGGACATCGCATTCGGCTCAGATGGGCTGTAACCCAGGCTGATTTCTTCTGCTCTGCAGGAGCTTGAGAAGGTCTCAGCTCACTTGTGGGGAAGAAGTTTGAGATTCTTACGGCCCCCTCCTAGCCCATCAATGCATCTGTCCATTAAAGCTGGGGAAATAAAAATGCCCTGCTGAGCTTCTGTCTTTCCAGTTCTGGATGCAGTGTATCGGCTCTTCCAGTCACATGGATTTCTGTAAGAAGATTCACTTGTGTCTTCTACTAAAAGTAAACTGGTAAGTTAAAAAAAAAAATATATATATAAGCTATGGAGGCAGTTATTTTAAATACTAAACAAAGTCTACAAAGGAAAAATTAATTTTCTCATTACCTTAATCTGAAAGTGATAAGTATTTATCTACCTGTTATTAAAAGCACTGCTATTCCACCAAAAAACATCAAGCAAATCCAACATTCACAAATAAAATTGCTAAGAATATTCCCAATGCAAGTTTTTATTAAAAATGTGAAGCACTGTACTTGAGTTACAATATTTTTTTAAGTTTAACTATTTTGCTTTGGTTCTTAAAAGCTACTGGTTCCTAAGCAAGGTATCATCTCCACAAAATCAGAAGTCTTGCAGATCACAGCCCAAATATGTATTGAAATGATAAAACTGAAGTGAGTCCAAATGACAAAATAGCATGTGGACAAGAAAACTATGTCCTGTGATGGGTGTACCGTGTGGAAGGGTAGGTAACAAATTTTAAAATGAAGGGAAACTGTTTCACAAATAAAATAATGCCTCTTTCCTTTTTATCTACATAAATGACATATTACGTAGTCAGGAAGAAAAGGACATCAGAAGAAGAAGAAGAAGAAAAAAGTAAAATTACCCAGACCATTTAAATAGAACATTTTGGCAAAGTGCAGCAGGTTATAATGGCATTCATTGATGCATCAGTGCAGGGATCCTACCATGTTACCTTGGGTTACGGGGATCTGAAAGTTGCAGAGCTCAGCACTGGCTCAAAACCACTGAAATCCCATTTTCCATCCTACCGCTTCAGACCAATAAAGAGAATAGCAGGATTTTACAGGAGGATAACATTGAAAACGTGATGGCTGGTACTCAGATAATTTGTTTTTTCTAAGCTCATGTATCTAAAACCAAAACAACTATAGGTCCTTCTCCAGCTACAGATTAATTTACAGATCTCCAGTGTTTTAGGAAAATGAAGAAGCTTTTTTTTTTCCCTCTACTTTACCCTTAACTGGGAAACACAGTTTAACACAAAGGTGCATCTTACTGATCAACCTCTGCATTCTTATGGTTTATCCCTAGTATAAAAAGTACTGTAGGACACCTGGGCTCCTAAGTTGAAGGATGAAATAAAAACATCTATATGGTTGATCTATGACTAAGGAAACATGTGCAGTAAGTACACCAGGACACTTGCTGTATTATACTCCCTCAACATCGGAGTGGCTGCTTGCCCTTTCCTTGTCCTTGGGTACCTCAAACACTTCAGTCATACTAAGATGAAGCTCTTATTCACTCTATTTTCTGTTTCTTTTAAATCATCATAGAGCGCTCACACTTGCAGATGTCAGAAGCAAGCCTAGATCAGCCAAAATATCAAATGTGTGAGAAAAAAAGATCTATAAATAAGCTTTATTAAATAATCAGTTTGACTTCAACTACAATGACATGTTTTGACAAAAGCTTTCCTTTCATAACTTATGTAAAAGATGATTGTCAACAAATAATGTGGAGGTGTCACACATGCACATATACGTATATATACACATTTAACACTCATTTTAAATCAAAAATGGATATTTTCTAAATATTAGATTGTTTATTAAATCCACACATATGCTTACACATGTGGATGGTCTTCCTGTGATAAGACACCTAGCAGGATGCTATATAAGACCTTGTGTCCTATATATCTTGCTCGTGCTTCATAGAATTTAAACATTCTCACACAGTGAAACTGAAATGTATGGTTTGGTACAAGCACAGACAAATTATGCTCATCTGTCACATATAATGTAAAAAACCAAACCTGCTGCACCCTCAAGATACCATGTGAGCCAGGAGGGAGAACTTGAATTGTGTCTTTTTAAAAATCAAAGTAGAGATCAGTAGTGTTAATATTAAATAGCATTCTGCAAATATTTTCCCACTTGGTAAACAGAAATCTTTACTGATGGGGAGGATTATGTACAAAGATACAGTATTTTCTAAGAAGACAGCGTATGATGTTAATCAGGCTTCTTCAAGAGATGTCATCATTTTTATAAGACTGATCAGCTCTTGAAAATATAAAAGAGAATTCCATCTTTGTGAAAAAGGACTTTTCCCCCTGCAAGTCAAGTCACTGAGATCACCCACAAGCAAATCAAGTAACTGCTCAACTTACATGAGGCATATAAGCAAACTGCCAAATGGATGTGAGTAGATTAACAGGTATTTTAACTTGCATTTATAGTGGTAAAATACTATCTTCTTGGATTTAATTTCTAAAATCTCCTTCTATTATGTCTTCAGTCTGAAAGCTGCATTTATTTGCCATGCCTCCTGATTTTTAAGAACATTTGTAAGAATCTCCATTAGCTGAAGACAGGAGAAGCTCCTTAGCAGTGCAAAGATGGGGCTGAAGCTCATCTGTATCCAATAAAAAGGAAAACGACTGTAGCCCTCCACCATGTTCTCTGAAACTGTGAAAACCATGAGGTTTCTTAGAGCTTTGCCAGCTTCACCCTCCCAAGACCCTGCATAAATGGCCCAGCAAAGCCTTGAACTGATCATCAAAGTAGAACAAATTGGACCACTGGCTCCCTTACTCTCTAATATTGCCTAAGCCACTAATGCATTTGCTTCAGGAGCTAACAGGGAGAGGTATATACAGATGTTACCACCCTCAGGTCTTGTGTGCTGCTGCATTTAATATCATGAGCGATGCATTTTTCTGCATTATTACCCTTTGGCCTGGAATTTCTTTAAAAGGGTATTAAACAAAAAATCCATTGTATATATTTTATAAAATTTATACTAAAAGTAGTGAGATACATGATGATGATGCTGATAATAATTCAATTTCTAATTCCCTGCCTACCTTTTTCTGGTTTGCACTTGAATAGACGTAGGAGATTTACCATGTGACATTAGCTGGGATATTTCTATCATATAAGCACTTCTCATAAAATGCCTGGAATTTTTAAAAACTCTGCCATGGCGTAACATAAAAATAAAAGCTCTACTTCACATTTTGCTAAAGACGACAAGAATTCTATCTGCTTCCATTTCAAGTATCAGCATAATTCTCTGCAAATAAGAATGAAAAGGTGTATTTAATACGGTCTCTATTAAGCTCCTGATGTAATATCAACAATGTGGAATACTTCCCTTCCTTCAGCTATGTTGGTAATGTGCTTTGTACCAGCTGAAGTTACTCAAGCAAGACAATGACCCTACCAAGCTCAAACTCTGTGCTTTTAACAACTGCAGTTATTGTCCATGTCCCATTCACTGCATTTTGGAGCTGAACACTTTGGCTGGACATCATTAATTTTCTCCCAAGAAACAATGAGGCTCTCACTTGATACTCTGTGCCACAGATTTATTACTCCATGAATAATTCATAGAGGACCCTGATACACACCTAGTACACCAGTTACCCATGGCTCGTTCACATGATGGCATTCTGGTTTTAAAAGATTCCTCTGATGACAAGATGCACGTTTGGAGTTTGAAGCTGAAACACACACAGCATCGACAAACTTAAACATACGACTACTATTCTTTTTAATGAGGGACTCACACTTTTCTTCATTACTAGCTTGTCCTCATCCTTTTTAATTTATTGCAGTATCAACTGGCTTTGTCTGAAAACAGTGTCTTAGGAAACTGTGTCTCGGTCTTTGAGTTTCCCCCATGCTATGCCTCCTGCCCTCCCCACCCTCTCTCCTGCCATGTCTTCTCCGTTGCACAGTTTGCATGGAAATTTCCCAAGTCTCTTGTAAATTTACTAGCAGCCTTCTGCACTAAAAAGGAAAAAAAGCAATTTCTGGTGCATATTTTAGGGTCAAATTACCTGTATCAATAGCCATTCTTAATTGCTCTGTTTTGCATACAACCCACTAGCAGTCCCTTTATGCATCATTAAAATCCTCTCCAAACGAGCGATGCTCTGTTAATTTTTTTAATCTGGCGAAACATTCAGAGGGTTTTTTTCATTTTGTTTCAGGTTTGACCTGCTAAAGTGGAAACTGTTTTGCTCATTAGCATACTGAGAAACAGATTTTCTGAAATTTCCGGAAACTCAGCAAACGCTTTATTTGCTGGTTTAATTAAACTGCTGGGTTTCACTGCAAGTTACATATTTTAGGTCTCATTGCATTCTCATTAAACTGTGCAATTTTTATATCACTGATATTTTTAGTTATAATTTCCCTATTCTGGTCTAGACCTCAAGTGAGCTATCAAATAAGGTCACTTTCAGCAAGCCACAGTAACTTTATAAGCCCTTTTCTTTTTGTATAACAGACTGTTATCCTTTCCTTTCCTTAGTGTCTTCCTTTCCTTAGTATTTCCAGAGTAAGAGCCCATAATTACTCTGCAGTTTTGGCCTCTGCTAGAGGTCCCAATAAGGTAAGGTCCCAATTAAGTAAGGATGCATAAATTCCTAACATTTGCCACCCAATTATATTGCTTTTCTAACAGGGTTTTAATAGCTTTTGAAATAGAAGACAGGAAGACTTCAATATTCCCAAGCATTTTAGAGACTATTAACTAATTTATGTATTCTGTGGCATGGGCAAGTACCTCCTTTAAAGAAAAGGTTCTTACCCCTAGCATCCTGTTTCTCTGGCAAATTTCAAAGAATATACATAAAGCAATAAACTGAAATTCATAGGATGACAGTAGTAATGCAATTAATAAAAGTCCAGATGTTTTCCTCTGAAGACCAAGAAGTTTCCATTCCAAATCAGCAGGATTTTGGCTTGCATTCTGTTATTACAAATACAATCCCCTATGATTCAGATAACCAGTCTCACTATTTGTGCAGGAAAGTGTCTGTCTAGTTAGACATTTATTTAAACAGAAATGTTTTTTGAGTTGAAAAGTAATGATTTAACAGAGAAAATCTAAGGCAACTGAAGTTAGTAGCTTCAAAAAGTAAGGTAAAGGCACACCTCAAACCTTTTAGTACTCAAACCTTGACTATGATATATTTCTAATTCTCTACTGAAGCTCAAACTAGACATGAGAAACAGCTTTTTGCTTGGGAAACTTGTTTTTTCTTAAAATAGTCTAATGCAATGTAATCTGCTTGATTTTTCTCTGTTGATAGGGGTTCTGTTTGCAGCACTGAGTGCAAAGCGTTTGCAGGAGACAGTGCTGGGAGGCAAGTAAATCTCTTGAGTCTTAAAGGCCTGGAGTAAAGAGAAATGAGGTCTCCGGGAGAAGAGATGCAGCATCGCAGGAAGAAGACAGAAAACAGGCAGGCCAGAGTCTGGAGACTGGGAAATTAAAGTGGAGGCAGG